>CAUYSK010015802.1:0-42626 GCA_963575035.1 Avahi laniger | reverse complement strand
TTTGGGTATTATAGACATTTTAACAATGTTGGTTCTGCTGACCCATGAGCATGGTATGGTTTTCCACCTGTTTACATCCTCTGCTATTTCCTTCTTCAATGTTTCATAGTTCTCCCTGTAGAGGTCTTTTAACTTCTTAGTTAAATATATTCCTAGGTATTTTATTTTCCTTGTTGCTATTGTGAAGGGTATTGAGTCTTTGATTTGAATCTCAGTTTGACTCTTGGCATATAGGAATGCTACTGATTTCTGTACATTGATTTTGTAACCTGAGATTTTGCTGAATTTGTTTATCACTTCCAGTAGTCTCATGGCAGAATCTTTGGGGTTTTTTAGATATAATATCATATCGCCAGCAAAGAGTAATAGTTTGACCTCTTCTGCTCCATTTGGATGCCCTTGATTTTCTTCTCTTGTCTTATTACTCTGGCTAGTACCTCATACACTATGTTGAATAGAAGTTGTGATAAAGGCCAACTTTGTCTGGTTCTAGTTCTAAGTGGGAATGCTTTCAATTTTTCCCCATTCAGTATGATGTTGGCTGTGGGTTTGTCATATATGGCTAGTATCATTTTCAGGTAAGTCCCATCTATGCCTATTTTGTTAAGTGTTCTTATCATAAAAGGGTGTTGAATTTTGTCCAATGAGATTTCTGCATCTATTAAGAGGATCATATGGTCTTTGTTTTTAGTTTTATATATGTGGTGAATTACATTTATAGATTTGCATATGTCGAATCATACCTGCATGTCTAGAAGAAAGCCCACTTGGTTGTGGTGGGTTATTTTTTTGATAAGCATCTGAATTCAATTTGCTAAGATTTTGTTGAGAAGTTTTGCATCTATATTCATAAGGGAAATGGTCTCTAGTTACCAGCACATACTTTTTATTTCAATTGAATTTAAACATACAAGTGTGATTCCATGCATAGTGTATTATAATATGAAAAGTATTTTCTCATACTTTGTGAGATGTTATACATTTCAACATCTGTCCTTCCAGGCCCTCCTTGTTTTACACCACCAGCCGATGCTGCATGCACCACCACATTCTATTTCAGCAGTAAATTCCCTGGGGGAATAGATACTGAGACAGAGATGAGCGGAGTGAAGGATTATTGGAGTCCCTGTTGGGAGATTCACTTGTAGCATGTGAGAAAGGCAGGAATGTGTGCAGGGTGAAGATGCCTTGTAGTCTAGTTGTATTGAAGGCTTCACACATGGGAGAGCTGAAATGAGAAAGCCCTCAGGTTTGCCCCAAATCATGGCAAAAAGGCAGGTCTTTGTATCCAGTCAGTGGCTGCAGGTTGTCCCCTGGGAAGGGTATAAATTTGAATATAGCAGCCTCTGCACTTGAATACATGTCCCAAGAGGGACACTGTTGTGAGCCATGTGCAGCTGATGTTGTCAGCTGCTGGCAGATGGGTATTTTGGCCTCAGGAGGGAACCTGGGTGGACTATCAACATATCCATTGCCCATAACAATTCACTAGTTATTGATTACCTGATAAATGCAGGCCACTCCTCAAGGACTTTATATGGAGACTACCATGGAGTGGATGTTTTAAAACTTGAGTCACTTACGGATGACATTAGTTAAATGGTATATGACATACCATGCTCCCCGTATGTGGAAGAGTGGTAATTATTATAGAATTAATGGCTATCTGATTACACAACATGTCCTTCTGACCATTATGTTATATAATGAGTATACACTACTTTTAACACAGGCACTAAATGAAAGGACAATCTAGCCAGCCCAACTCCAATGGCAATATGGTGGATGTTACAAGACAATGAGTCATACAAAAGGAACACCGTGGGATGGTATGAGGCCAGTGATACCTTGTCCCTCCTGGACATCCCCGATTGGTCATTGATCATTGAGAGAAGGGCCATAGATTGAGACCAGGGATGGAGTTATTTCCTTGTTCTCAAATAACAGATTTAGGGTTAATTAATATTTAATAGAACATATATAAGACACATGATCACACAAAAATGTGTCAGGATCTAGCTGGAGTCATTGGGGTGAACATTTAGTTCTGTATTTACCAGGGACAGGTACAAACAATAACATGCTATGGAACCACATATCAGTTTCTGATGATATAGGAGAGGAAGGTTTCAGACAGTGTTTTGTTTTGTTTTGTTTTGTTTTTGGTATAAATGTGTGGATAGGAGTTTTATGGGAGATTTTTTCAACTATTTGAGTTTCTAATGCACTAAATTCACATTAAGAAATACACAGATTTGAAAAGATTCTTCAAGACATAAACTAAAGCTTTAGAGGGGAAAAGAGAAAGCTTACAAATGCTTTATAAAATAGAATTTGAATTACATTCCGCTTATTCAATTAGTTAAAACAACAAAAAACTTAGGTGTAGGATGAAAGATTAGAAGCTCAACACAGAACTTGGGTTCAAGTTTTATTTATCATTTCTAGGATATGACAGAGTAAGATAAGGCTCTTTCTAATAAAACCCATTCATTTGGTGGTTAAGAAGAGTAAGTGGAAAAGGGATATTAGTCTTGCCTATTTTCCACCATTCTCATGAAAATGTGAGGTTTCCTATATTTTCATAGTAATTGAATATCAATTTCCCTTTTCTTTACCATCATTAAATTATTGATAATGTAGTATACTTAACAAAAAATGATGTTTACATTGTAATGAATGTGTTATTTTTCATTTTGCAAATTTAATAACAGATTAAGCATATGATTCAATTTGTTAAACAACAACCAAAAAATATGATTTCATTGGTAAAACATATAGTTTCAAGAATTATTCACAATAGTGGGGGTGGACTTTATGGAAACTTCCGTACAATTTTCCTCATTTTCTCTATGAAAAAAATGTTTCAAAGTTCTGAAATGATTCCTTAAAAAATATGATACATTTAATTCTTGAACAACCAAGAATAAAAATAAATAATCAACAGAGCATGCAATACTGCTTGTGTAACACTATAACATAGTGTTCTGGAGATCCTTTTAAGGGGAGCCAAGAATCACATTGTGTCTAACTTTAAACACATTAAATCCTCCTCCATCAAATATGAGGGCACTGCCATAGTCTACCTGGCATATTCCATTGCCATGATGACACATTTGGACAGGAATGATAACCCCAGCCCTGGGGAGGCCTTTGAAAGGTTTGACAGCCCTGAGTCAATCACAGAAATCCCCCCTTTGGAACTCATGTTTCTTGTTCAGCCATCACCTCTTCATAAATTCTACCCCATCTTTTCACCTGACAGCCTGGGCACTAACTCCCATGGTATTGCTCAGCATCGCACCGACCCCTTATTCTCAAGGTCAGTTTGTAGTTATGATACATCCCGTGCAATGTGATGCTTTCTTTAGGATATTTTTCCCCTGCGCTCTTTTAAAAACGTCTTCTTTCAAGGCTCATGCTATGAAAGCACACAACCCACTCTCTCTCATGGGGACTATTCACTGAACTGCGGGCCACTCCCTCTCATCTACAGATGACACTAGGATCATGAATTTCTTTCCTACTCAAATTCTTGCCCTCAGCCATGTAACCGTCCTTCCTTTCATGCCTAATTATCTCACTCACTCTGATGGCCATACTTTTGGCTTTGTTGTCACCCGAAACTAAACAATGTATCAATTCCTAATTTAAGCCTCCAAATCTCTAAGTATCACTTTCTGTTGGTCCACATAGCTCAAATAATCCTACTACGACTCCATATTTTTTCACTCTGATTTCTATTGTTTGCTTCACTTACCTCCTATGGAGGCAGCCAGTATCACAGTAAGTCAGTGATATCGTACTTTAACTAAGCCCTCACTTTTGCTCCCAAATCCACCTGTCTGTCTTCCTCCATCACCTATCGATCTCATTTTGCAAAGTGAGTGTGGAATGCCTTTCGCATTCCAGACCTGGACCTACAAACTCTATGGTAAATAAAAGCTATTGACCATATCTCAGAAGCATAAGCCAGCCAGTAAGTTCTCAGGTGAGAGATTGGGCAACTGTTGTCTCCATCACTGTACACTTTAAACCCATCAGCTTGCAACTAACCTCTCTTTTCTGTCCTCCACAGTAAATAAGATACTTTCCCAATTGAATGCTGGTATTTCCACATTTGCCCTAGACCCCTTCTTGTTCAATCTCAGGCCGTCAGTTATCACTTTCTGTATCAGTCCCTTAGATTGTTGTTAACTAATGAACTCTTCCCATAAGTGTTTAAGCTTACTCAGACCCTGAAATCTTACATCTTACAGAAATACAGCTGCCCCTCCAACATGATATTTTTCTTTCACCCTCTAAAAATTACATTTCTCAGGATAATTGTTTGCACACACGATTGCTTCCATTTTTTTACAAGCCACTCCCTCCCTCACTGTCACCAGTCTGAATTGTGACATCCCCATGTCAAAGATGCTGCCCTCCCAAGAAACAATAGTAATCTCGGTGTTAAGAAGTTTGATGAAAACTTCTTAATCTTCATCTTCCATTCTGATTGCCTCTTCCTTCTTATCACATTCATCTCTAGAGGAACTTATACAACCACCTCATAAACAAGCCCTCCTCCTCTGTGCTTGCGCCTTCTTTTTCTTTCTCTCAGTTTCTCTTCTTTTAATTAAGTTTTGTTTTAAAACTTTTTCATGCTCTGTTTATTCACTCTCTTAGTTTTGGATGTGCACTCTCTCCCTAAAAGATTATTCATTTTCATATTTCACATATTATCTACATGTTGAAAACTTCCAAATTGTTAACTTTTCGCCAGACCCTTCCTCTGAGCTTCAGATTCTCGCATCCAAATGTCCATTTGCCATAATTTCTTAAAGTTCCCGATACGTAGATCAATACATACACAATACATACATATCTCTCCATACACAGAGGCCAGCACCTACCAACTTTAACACAATAGAAAGAAGCTCTCAGTAATCTAAGTCTGCTTATTTATACAGTACAGTTAGTATGCTAATCCGAGATGACCATTTACAAGGTAAGATATTTGATTGTTTTGATATTCCACCCACCAAGAAGCCTAGATCAATGAGGGCCTCTCCCCTCCACACGCACCTGCTGCCCTGTCTCAGATTCCAGGTTGTCACTTTCCTTCTACCCAACATTGCACCAGAGGGATCCGAGATGGAGGAAGGACAGTTTTCACAGGGCAAACCCCAGGAGGAGGAGAAAACTCAAGGACTGGAAAAGGGAGGGTAAAAGAACCCAAGGACATGTGGTGAGAGGAAATTGCATGAACTGGAGGGTCAAAGTGCACGTGCACCTGAAGCTTGGGGGTCTGTGTAGAACATGTCACCAGTGTCTGCAGAGGCTAGAAACAGGCACCACTGCATGGGAGTGAGGGAGACCAGAATTTCCACTCCTGCCCTCACCATCTGTGCGGCACTTTTTATGATGGAATACGTCATCAAACCTAAAAATCAAGCCAACTTCCTCTCCCAGGTGGGCTCCACAAGGATCCCCCAGAACTCTTGCTCTTTTAGTATTCTCTCTACACATCAATGGGGTTAGCAAATGCAAAATACATTATGCCATTGATCATTTCTCTTAGTGCAAATCCAAAACCCTATAGGGCTTTCAATGAAAAACCTGGATTAGTCCCCAACTTTCTCTCCAGACTCACCTCCTTCCTCCACATCCCCAGTTGCTCAGCCTTCTCCTGCCATTCTCACCACCTTCTCTGACTGGACTTATGCCCTTCTTGTTCTCCTCATCCCTAAAGTGTATGTTAGAGCACTTACAGAAACAGAGAGCACTTTCCTAACTCTATGTTGATTCAGGTCTTATTATTCTAAGTTCATGCACTTATTTTCACTTTACTCTATCATACTTTACATGTACCATCACATATAGAAATAAATAAATTATTCCTTCATGATTCACTACATTTTTCTCTTCCTTTGTAGACTGGAGGTTCCATTACGGCAAAGTTTTGCTTGGTCCTTTCCTTCTATGTCTATCCATGTATGTCACTATACACACACACACACACACACACACACACACACACATATATGTAGACATAGAAGGAAAATGTGTGTGTGTGTATAAAAAATATATCTATAATAGGTCATTTAAAGAACTTTATTGCTTGGTTCTTTCTATGTCACTGTGCATAGATCCTGGCACATACTGGGAGATTAAAAATATTTGTGGAATTAATGAATGGAACAGTAGGCAGGAATAGTAGATATATTCTAAATACTGGCTGAATAAAAGAAAATTAAAAGTGATTTAAGAATTTTAGTGTACATCTTTTGACTCCCAGGGCTCACAATAGCATACAATATTTTGAATCTTCCCTTTCCTCCTTCTGACCTTCTTTCCTAAAGTGTCATTAAATAAAAACATTAAAAAGTCTAAGTTATCACAGATAAATAAATATTTGGCACTTCAAAAATCCATATTTGTATTCTTTCTTGTTACTGGAGGTAATGTACAACAACACACATTTCAAATGTCCTCTTTTTTTCTTTTTTCAGTCACTTTTTCTGCAGCTATTCAATAAATACCAGTGGCATCCACCAGGTTTCAAGTCCACAAGGTCATCCTCCTAACAGTACCTACAAGATGCAGAACTTTTGTATATAAAGCTATATAAGCAAAAGAGAAATCTTATTGTAGAATCTGAAAGTAACATGTGTGTGTGATCACCACACATCAAAATTATACAATCAGATTCCATCAAAAGATAGGAAAAAGTATCTAAGGACAAAATTGCCCCAAATATGGTTTGGTGGAGGCGATTTATCATCTGACCATTTGTTGGAGAGGAACCATCATGAAGCTGTCGCATTACAGCTTGGAGAATTCAATCCCTGCACTTAATCCACTGTGTGTTCTGTGCAGATTCCCCTTACCTAATAAATAAGCTCCCTTGCACTTTTACTCCGTCAGTACCACACTTCCTTCTCATGGCCTTTCTAACAGCCTCTTTGAAGTCTCCGTTCCTCAAGCTGTAGATAACCAGGTTCAGCAGTGGAGTGACCACGGTGCAGAAGACAGAAATGACCTTGTTGGCTTCAGGAGACTGGGGGGCTTCAGGGTGCACATACATGGAGATCATGGTCCCATAGTAGATACTGATGACAGCCAGGTGGGAACCACACGTGGAAAAGGTCTTCATCTGGCCAGAGGCAGAAGGGATTCTCAATATGGAGGACACAATGAGAACATAGGACACCAGTGTCAGACAAAAACAAATGCACATCATAGCAATTGACAGGATAAAGATGGCCATCTCAATGACGTAAATGTTGGAACATGAGAGCTGCATGAGCGGAGGCAGATTGCAGAAGAAATGGTTGATTTGGTTGGGCCCACAGAAGTGCAGCTTAGAAATCATCAGGGAAGGCAACAGGCCTGTGCCGACCCCCGTCAACCAGGAGATTGCCACTAACTTGGTGCAAACATCAGCACTCATGAGCAAGGAGTAGCAGAGCGGGCTGCAGATGGCCAGATACTGGTCATAGGCCATCACGGCCAGGAGAAAGCATTCAGTGGCCCCGAAGAACACAAAGAAGTAGAGCTGTGCCATACAGGCGGAGAAGGAGATGGCCTGTCCCCAGGACAGCAGGTTGGCCAGGAGAAGAGACACAGTGGTGGACGTGTACCGGATCTCTAGAAAAGAGAGGAGCTTGAGGAACGTGTACATCAGTGAGTGCAGTCGCGGGTCCTGGCTCACTGCTGACATGATGACAATGTTTCCTGTGATGGTGAGGAAGTAGACGAGCAAGAAAATGGCAAAGAGCAGGGTCTGCCACTCAAGAAGGTTCTGGAATCCTAACAGCTGAAATTCAGTCACAGGGGACACATTTTGGGGCTGCATTACCTGTGGAGGGGAGGTGGGTGGAATAAAACATTTTGGAAAAGCACGGTATGTAAGCCATAGAAATACTTCTAGCAATGTTTGAAATTTCAAAGATTAATTTTATAATAGTTTAGATCCTTATGTACAGCTTTTTAGAGGGACAAATATATAATTTCATTTCTTTTTTTTGTCTTTATTATTTTTAATCAACACATAATTGTACATATGTATGGGGCATCGTGCAGTATTTCAATACATGTGTGCAATGTGTAATGATCAAATCAGGGTAATTAGCGTATCCATCACCTCAAACATTAATCATTTCTTTGGGAACATGTAAAATCCACTCTTCTAGCTATTTGAAAGCACACACTAAACCATTGTTAATCATAGTCACCCTCCAGTGCTGCAGAGCACTAGAACTCATTCCCTGTCTAGCTGTACTTTGGCATCCATTCACCAACCTTGGCCCTCTCTCCTTTGTAAGGACGCATTTTGAAACCACAATCTGCACATGAACATTAGATCTTGGAAAGACACGCAGCAAGTTCCAGTCATTCGGTTCTCTGAAATCTTGACATCTCAGATCCAAAGACACAGGCAAAAAAGGACTCTGATTAGTACAGCCAAAATGTTCTCACCACACAGAAAGGGAAAAGAAGAAAGAAAATTTTAACTATGAATATTTGAGGTGATGGAAATGTTAATTAGATTGATTTTGACGACTATTTCACATGCATGCATGCATCAGAACATCAAGTTGTACACCTTAATCATACAGTATGCCATTTTTATTTGTCAATGATACCATGTTTTACCAATTAAAACTGGTTAAAAAACCACAGGAACTAAAAATAACAACAAATTCTTTAAAAAAAAAATCATGCACGCACTGAGGCAAATGTCTTCCTATTTTCATTTGTGGGCTTTGTGTAAAAGAGACAGACACAATGTATCTCCTATGAAGCCTTGGGAAAGTTTACTCATTCTACACCCAAACAATATTTATTGATGCTCTTGGTGCATGTGTGTGTATGTGTGTGTGTGTGTGTGTGAGAGAGAGAGAGAGAGAGAGAGGGAAGCCCTGTGCTGAGTTGATCTACATCTTGCTCCGCCAGGGCCCTTTCCTGCCCCGTGAAATACCACACTCAAGCTTGGCCACTGCAATCCCTCCCTCACGTACACCCCTCTTTTCTTGCATTTACTTCATTATCTACCACGATTCCGGACAAAGTCAACATCCACCTGCCATGCGGGAGCTTCCGTGCGATTGAGGGGTAAGACAAGACACGTGATGTTGCCACTTTGAAACTCACAATAAATAAACTCCCGGGCGTCCTTAGTGCGGGGAGCAGTCATTTCACATTTCCCTCACCTCTGCACTCTTGCAGTCTCCTAAGGGACTATTTCACTTATGCTCCTCTCTTTTCAAACTTCCAACACACGCTTTTCTATCTGAACCCTCAATGGGAGATGTATTTTATTGAAAAAACTGAAACCCTCCAATGGCAATATCTGCAAGCTTGGGCCACCAAATCCTCCCAACTACCACCGTTTGTTCCTGTGGACTTCCCGCCTCTCCCTCTGAATAAACAGTCTGGGTCTGGGTCTAAGGCAAACCCCCACTGGGCACTAGGTGCTGCGCCCTCCCGCATACTGGAAGGCATTGCAGGTGAAAGAAACCAAAATACGCCTCTCTAAAACACTGAAGATTGTTGAGCCAATGAAGGTGAAAATGCTGGGGGATGCTCTGTCCCCCTCTGCTTTGCTGACGGTGGGACAGTGATTGACAAAGACGAAGGTCGTCCTGCCCTCCTCTCTGCCTTTTCCCACCCAAAGACGGGCTCCCTTAAGATGCTGACTCACCAGCTCAGAGACAGCAGTGCCCGATCTAGCCGCAGACTCCACTCTTTCCGTAAATCTACCTTCCCACAGTTTGCCACCTTTGAAAGCCTGGGGATGCTCTTCTCTTTGTTCTGTGGCTGTACGGGAAGGATGGCTGTTAGAATACCGTGAGAGCCAGGCCTCTAAGCCACTGCCTCCGGAGAGCTTCCTGAGGGAGACACTGTCCCCAGTGGTGTGATGGGTTTGCCAAGTGCAAATAGCCACGCTTGGTTTTCTCTTGTTCATCCATGCTTTGTTACAGTGATCTGTCCCAGCAATGAACTTATAAGGGTTGAGAAAAGAATTATTTTTTCTCCCCTTCGCAGGTATCACCTCCTCTCCGTCCCAAGTCCCCTGGGTCCCCTTTCCTGCCAAACCATCTCCTCAGCTGCCCACAGGCTGGCTTTCTGTCCCTTTGAAAACGACAAAACAGAGAATAATCTGGATGCTCTTCTCTTCTCCAAACTCTGCCCGCACTGGTCTGCTCCCTTTAGGGACTCCTTCCCTTCTGGAGGGCGCAGCCTCCCAGCCCCCAGGTCCTCTGCTCCGTGCTCACTGGAATCCACTGCAGTGGGGAATTTTCGCCCACCGCTCCCCCAAACTGCTCTCCAGGCATCATCCTCACTCCTGATCATCAGTCTGTCAGCAGCGTTGCGAAGCCGACCCCGCCCTCCTCCTGGATCGACTCTGTCACTTGACATCCACGGCCTCGTGCTCTGTGCGTTCAGCGCAGCCCCGGCTTTTCACAGGTGCGTGGCCCGGGCTGAGTACCTCTGAGCCCCGCTCCCGTCCTCCACGGTTCCGGGCAGTCTCTAGACTTTCGGTGTTGTCGCTGTGCTGTCAACGCTGAAATTTATGTATCAGGCTTGAACAGAAGCCTTGTGTAAACGACCGCCCTATTCGACGCACACGCCCAGGTCTCATCAGCCCCTGGAATTTAATGCGACCCGACCTGCCCTGAGCGTTCCTCCCTCAGTGAGTCTTTCCTGTGTCACTAACGGGCACTCCATGCCTGCACTCACTCAGGCTCCAGGCCTTGAATTTGACTCTCGTCCCTCTCAGCCCCAATATCTGGTGTATTTTTCGGCAAAATCGGCTGGCTCCACCTGAAAATATATCCAGGATCTGATTTGATCACTATTCACCACCAGCAGTCAGTGCTTGTTTCCTGGGAAAAAATGCCACTCCCCCTCACCCAGATTGTCACAGTGGTGTCCTTATAGCCCTTCTGCGCCCGCCCTGCCCCGCTCAATGAAGCAGCCGAAGTGAGATCGGTAAAACACACAACGGCCCACACGAGGGACACAGATGTGCTGTGAATTGTTCCTGTGAGGGAAGGAAACATGGCGACAGAACAATCAGCACCTTCGCCTCTGCTAATTGTCACCAAATCGGAATCGACTGTCTGCTCACTTGTGTTTCTGTTTTTCATCTCTGTGGTTCATTATTTTGGCCATGCGCTGTGTTTTCCTCTCACTCTTGGGCAAAATCACTGGGCCTGTGATCTTTAAGTAACTGGGAAATGTTTACAGCAAGTGAGAAAGATACCTTAACAAAACGTTTGTCCTTGCCACCAGGAGCACAGTACGGGCTGCGTCATGTATACTGAACTCCATAGCACTTGTGATTTCCTAAATAAAGCTTAAGGGAAAAAAGGCAAAGCCCAGACAGTTTACCTGGCCCTACTTGTTCTCTCCTCCCCTCCCCCCTCAGCCTCTCCCCCTGCTTCCCTCCTTGTCCATTCTGTGCCCAGCACTCGGCCTCCTTAGAATTCTTCCAACTGTGCCGGACTTGCCTTCTACCCTGCTTAGCACATTCAGCTTCCTGAAATACTGTCCCCGAACATTTCCAGGTGGCTCGTTGCTCCTGTCCTTCTAGTCTGCTCAGATGCCACCTTCTCCATGATGTCCGACCTTACTTTCCCACAGCTTCTGACACAGGTTCAAGGTAACAGTGTGTGTCTGTCTTGCTGTGAACGCAGAATATTTCGGAAGTTCTAGCTTGAAGCCATTGAACGAACAAGTAAGGGATGCTAGAAAATTGTTACATAGTCCACATAGATGGACACGCTCAGAAAGAGGAGAGGTGTTGGAGGATTTCTTTTCTTTTTTTTTTTTTTTTTTGAGACAGAGTCTCAAAGTGTTGCCCGGGCTAGAGTGCCGTGGCGTCAGCCTAGCTGACAGCAACCTCAAAGTCCCGGGCTCAAACGATCCTCCTGCCTCAGCCTCCCGAGTAGCTGGGACTACAGGCATGCGCCACCATGCCCGACTAGTTTTATTTTTTCTATATATTTTTAGTTGTTGAATTAATTTCTTTTTAATTTTAGTAGAGACGGGGTCTCGCTCTTGCTCAGGCTGGTTTCGAACTCCTGAGCTCAAACAATCTGCCTACCTCAGCCTCCCAGAGAGCTAGGATTACAGGTGTGAGCCACAGCGCTCGGCCTCTCCCTTCTTTCTTGATAACAAAACTCCAGCTCTGTTAGGGGTCAGTGTGGCCAGCCCCAGGCAATGAATCACAATTTTCCCATCCTTAGTATAATCATAATTGATCAAAGCCAAACATTTCTCAAATCACCTGGAGCCTTGATAAGACAGGTGGGTGGGCCCCCCCTCCTGAGTGTCATCACAAGTTCCCAGGTGATGCTAATGGTTGAGGGACTACACTTTGAGTATCACTGAACTGCTTAGCTGCACAATTGTGTTCCCCACTTTCTCAACCTCTTCTGCAGCCAGCAGGGATCTTGTGACCCAGGTCCAGTCAACGAGATCCAAGTAGAGGACTGATAGGGTATTTCTGAGGAAAGCAGTTTTTCCTGATGAAAAGGGACAGATAAAGCTGGAGTGGCCCTTCAATCCTCCCACTTCTTCTTGCCTGGAATGTGAACATGCTGTCTGGAGCTGCAGCAGCTGTCTTGTGACTATGAAGCAACAAACACAATCCAAAAGTCAAGACAGATGCGGAGACACCACTCCCTGCTGTGAGCATCTGAAACCATGCCAGCAACCACCTAGCTCAGGACTAACTATGTTAGGAAAAAGAACAAAACAATCTTATTTGTTCAGTGGGTCAGGTTTGCTATTTCTAGAAACCAGAAACTTTCTTTTCTGATATGCAAAGCCAGTCAGGCGCATTGCAGGGACTTAGTAAATGCTGTCTATTTTATTGCTGGATTTCCAGCCCCATTGTGATTTTACTGAAAAGCAAAAGAACAAAAGTTGTTTGGGGCAACTACATAGGGTCCCAGCTGCCTGGATCTGAATTCTGTCTCCACCACTCAGCAGCAGCTTGGTGACTTTGGGGAAGTTGCCTAACCTCTCTGTGCCGCAGCCTCCTCTCCTATGTGCCAGGTATAATAACATTCCTACCTCACAGGGTTGTTGTAAATGTTAGGGTGTGAGCTAGTGCACGTGGGTTTTGAGAAAAATTTCTCCAGACAAACTTTAGGATAGATAGAAGAAAAAGTTTCATTTTACTTTTCCAGATGAAAAAGGGCCAACATGGAAGTGAGAAGGGGGGAGATAGTGTTGGCAGAGAGAACCAGGTACTCGGGCTTTTTATTTAGGGTTACCAAAGGGTTGAAGAAGGTTTACGGCTGTAGCCGAAATAACAGGGCACTGTGAACTACTGTATCTGCTTCTTTTTCTTTTCGTGGTGGCAGACAGTTAACAGAAGTGGCTGTCTTCCCTTTGGAGACGGACTTACCACTGGATTGTGATCATGTCATTGATTCCGCCCTTGAGATATAGTTTCCCTCAGGAACGGAGGCCCGAGGTTTGTACCCCCGCCCTCCCTCCCCCGCTGTCTGGTTTAGGAACTCCTGTGGGCTGAAAAAGGTAAATTCTGAAAGGCGGTTTCTGGCCAACTAAAGAGAAAGATTTACATTTTCTTTCTGTCTGCTTGACTCTTCTCAGATGTTGTGAAAACAACCCCAGGGTGCCTGTCAGCTGGAGGGCAGGAGAGAGAGAGCACAAGCATATGACTGACTTTAGCCCTTACTATGGGTCCAGGAATTTTTCTGTTATCTTGCTAGCAAGCAAGGCCGTCCTTTCAGTAACGAGTTTATGAATTAACATAGACAAATTATTTAGAATAGTGCTAGGCATGAAATAACGGCTATAAGTATTAGGTATTACTATCAATATTATTCTGAATGAGTGACTTTTCCCCATTTTTCACCCTTGTGACACAGCACTGGTCTGATTAAATCATGACGAAAGATCCGTGGGCGATACGGCTGGAAGTGTGTTAATGCCAATTAGTTGTTGATGGTGGCTGACCACACTGGGTAAATCTGGTCGCTCTACCTGGCATGTCCATGGGATCTTTCTCATTTCCACTGGACCAGTTACTCCTAATGAATCTCATGGCACTTCTTCAGCACTGCAATATTCATGAAGCGCTTTATTCAGAGAGCCAAGTGCAAATTTTCAAGACAGCTAGTTACTCTTTCGAACAATCTCTAATGGAAAGGAACCCACAGTCCACATCCTGTACAAATCCATGCCTGCATTTAAGCCTCATGCACGTCTGGGCTGGGGACAAACCACACCCCGTCCTGCCTGGCCGCCCAGCTCTCGCTGCCCAGCATGTTGGCAAATGCTGCAGGAGACGTGGGAGAAAGGAGGGAATCTCAGGAGGCCTGGGCTGGGGATGAGTAGGGGATGTCCTCCTCCTCTAAGGGAGTCAGGGAGATGTCCGAGCTGAGAAAATGCTGTCGGATTTACAGAGAAGAGTAGAGCTCACACAGCTCCTGACAAGACAGTGAAACCCTTTGCTCACTTGGACATCTGACAGAACAGCAAGGGTTTCAGGACTTTTTTCTGTAAGAGAGCAAAACAATGTAATTTGGGGAACTAGGTTTGATTTTACAAGCTGATGGGGCAGGGGACAGCTGCCCTGGCCTCCAGACTGAGAGGATAAAGACCCTTTGGTAGGACCCAGGCAGGAGAGAGCTGCTTCCTCGAGTGGGTGATGTGGGAAACTCACCTCACTCCTCTTCTCCACTCCTGTGAAATACACATCACAGGTGCGCTGCGAACACTAAACGAGGTTATGCATGAAGAAGCTAAAAGGCCGAGGCAGAGCCCAACACACGACCGTCAACGAAACGGTAGCCGGGGGTGGGAGCGCATGAGGAAACAGGCGAAACGACTGGGGGGGGACGAGGAGGCTGGCGGTGACGACGGCGGTGACCACAGCTGGCATGCTCTGAGTCGCGCCCCTCCCGAGATGTACGTGCTGAATCTCACCCTCAGTACCTCACAATGCGACTGCATCTGAAGACGGAGCCTTTCAGGAGATGATTACGACTACATGGGCCAGAAATGCGAGGCCCTGATGCAATCTGCCTGGCGTCCTTACAGGAAGAGGAGACGGGGGCACAGACACCCACGGAGGGCCGACCACGTGAGGACGCAGCGAGAAGGGGCCGTCTGCAGGCAGAGGAGCGAGGCCCCAGGAGGAAGCGGCCCGGCCACCCCCGATCCCAGGCTCCAGCCCGCACCGCCGTGGCGGCCTGAGCAGGCGACTGCAGTGGCACCGCTGACTGGACGCTGGGAGCGAAAGGCACAAGAGCGGGTGTCACCAGGACCCCGGGACCCGGAGGGAAAACTCCACCTTCGATCACCGCTCACGCTGGCCGCAGTGAGGCTCCGGGGAAGACGAGGCCAGGAGCAGAGGGCAATTGTGGGGCGTTCGGGCCAGTCTGGGGGGCTGGGGGTCAAGTGCCCGGACTAGAGCCGGACGGGGCAGGAAGCAGAGAAGACCTGTGAGACTCCCGGAAAAGTGATGAGCAGCCCCGCGGCGCATGGCCAGGGAGGACCCAGCGGTGACTTCGGCTCCTCAGCCCGCGCGACTGACGACACTGGCGACCACCGGCGAAAGACAGGCTCCTGCCGCACAAGGTGGAGAGTTTGCTCGGGGCCTCTTGAGCTTGACGTACCCATGGTGACAAGGAAGGAGGCCCCAGCAGTGAGGAACAGGGTCGGGGAGCGGGGACTCGGGCTCGACCGCCACAGGGGCACGATAAGCCGGGTCAGGTGGCGCACGCGGAGAGTCGGGGCAGGGTGGGGACGGACGAGCAGGACACCGACAGCAGCGAGCAGGTAGAGAAGGACCCAGATCCCCAGTCTCCACGGAATTTACCTTCTAACCAGGAAGACCCAGAAAAGTAAGCAAAGAAGGAGGACAGCTGTGAGCCATGGCACAGAGGAGATAAAATAGTGGTGGAGTTGTCCACTGAAGTCGCCCAGGGGAAGTGTCCCCCACAGGTGGCCAGGGCAGGCCTCTCTGAGAAAATGGCTTTTGGAAAAAGATCTAGAGGGCGAGAACCCGGGCCATTCCTGAATGAGAAGCGCATTCATGCTTAGCACAGGGGAAGCACATACAAGGCCCAGGGCAGGAGTGATTTGGTATTTCTGAGAATCTAACAAAAATCCTGCGTGTGTCTGCATTACCACTGACAATACCACGGAAATACAGGCGTCCTAAGAGACTCCTATGAACATTACATGGACAACCTCAAAGACATGGACAAATTCCCAGAAACATACAGCCTACCAAGACAGAATCATAAAAAATTTAAAAACTTGAACAGATCCATAAGAAGAAGATTAAATCAGTAATCTAAAAATCAAAACAAAACAAAAAACTTCCCAATGAAGAAAAGCCCATGATCTAATGTCTTCAATAGTGAATTCTACCAAACACTTAAAGAAGAAGTAGTATCATCCTTCTCAAACTCTTCCAAAAAATTGAAAATAATACTTCCAAACTCATTTTATGAGTCCAGTATTACCCTGATATCAAAGCCAGGCAAGGACACTATAAGAAAATAAAAGTAAAGGCCCATATCCCTGAGGAACACAGATGCATGAATCCTCAACAGAACACTAGAAAACCAAAGTCAGCAGCACAGCAAAAGGATCAAACCTCATGATCAAGTGGAATTTATCCCTGGGTGCAAGGAATGGCTCAACATGTACAAATCAGTAAATGTGATACACCACATTAACAGAATGAAGAATTAAAATTATGTGTATGATCATATCAACAGATGAAGAACAAGGATTTGATAAAATTCAATATTTTTTCATTATAAAAAACTTCCAACAAATTAGGTGTAGAAGGAATGTGCCCCCACATAATAAAGGCCATATATGACAAGCCCACAGCTAACATCTCAGTGGTGAAAAGCTGAAAGCCTTTTCACTAAGATCAGAACAAGACAAAGATGCCCACTCTCACCACTGCTATTCAACATAATCCTAAGGTCACAGCTAGAGCAATTAGACAAGAAAAAGAAATAAAAGGCATCCAAATCAGAAAAAAAGAAGTTAAATTGTCTCTGTTTGCAGACATCTGTCTTATATAGAGAAAACACTAAAGACTCCACCAAAACTGTTAAAATTATAAATAAATTAAGAAAATTTGCAGAATATAAAACCAACATACAAAAATCAATTGTGATTTTATACAATAACAAGAAACTATCCAAAAAAAGAAGTTAAAAAACAATCCCATTTACAACAACATCAAAAAGAATAAAATACCTAGGAATAAATTTAACAAAGGAGGGGAAAGATTTGAACACTGAAAACTATAAGACATTTGGAACATAATGAATGAACCTGGAGGACATTATGTTAATTAAAATAAACCAAACACAGAAAGGGAAATACTCTTGATCTTACTTATTTTTTTCTTTATTTCAGCATATTATGGGGGTACAGATGTTTAGCTTACGTATGTTGCCCTTACCCGCTTCCCCACCACGTCAGAGCTTCAAGCGTGTCCATCCCCTGGATGGTGTGCATCGCACTGTTTGTGTATGCATACACCCGTCCCCTTCTTCCTCCTCCCCCCTCCCCCTGCCTGAAATCCAATAAATGTTATTCTTATATGTGCACTTAGGTGTTGATCAGTGAAACCAATTTGCTGGAGCGTACATGTGGTCCTTATTTTTCCATTCTTGGGATACCTCACTTAGGAGAATGTGTTCCAGCTCTATCCAGGAGTATACAAGAGGTGCTATATCACTGTTGTTTCTTATAGCTGAATAGAACTCCATGGTATACATATACCACATTTTATTAATCCACTCATGTATTGATGGACACTGGGGCTGTTTCCACATCTTTGCAACTGTGAATTGTGCTGCTATAAACATTTGAGTGCAGGTGTCTTTTTTATAGAGTGACTTTTGTGTTTTGGTTAGATGCCCAGTAATGGGATTGCTGGATCAAATGGTAGTTCTACTTGTATCTCTTTAAGGTATCTCCATATTGCTTTCCACAGAGGTTGCTCTAGTTTGCAATCCCACAAACAGTGCGTGAGTGTTCTTATCTCTCCACATCCATGCCAATATTTATTGTTTTGGGACTTTTTGATAAAGGCCAGTCTCACTGGAGATAAGTGATATCTCATTGTGGTTTTGATTTTCTTTTCCCTGATGATTAGAGATGCTGAGCATTTTTTCATATGTTTTTTGGCCATTATTCTGTCTTCCTTTGAAAAGTTTCTGTTCATGTCCTTTGCCCACTTTTTGATAGGATTGTTTGATTTTTTTCTTGCTGATTTTCCTGAATTCTAAATAGATTCTAGTTATCAGCCCTGTATGGGATTTGTAGCATGTGAAAATTTTCTCCCATTTGGTAAGTTGTCTGTCTGCTCTTGTGACAGTTTCTTTCACTGTGCAGAAGCTTTTTAATTTGATCAGATCCCATTTATTTATTTTGGTGTTGCTGTGATTGCCTTTGGGGTCGTCTTCATAAATTCTTTGCCTACGCCAATGTCTAGAAGAGTATTTCCAACATCTTCTTCTAGAATTCTAATAGTTTCACTCCTTAGGTTTAAGTCTGTTACCCAGCATGAGTTGATTTTTGTGAGAGGTGAAAGGTGTGGATTCTGATTCAGTCTTCTACATGTGGCTATCCAGTTTTCCCAGTACCATTTATTGAATAAGGATTCTTTTTCCCAGTGTATGTTTTTGTCTGCTTTGTCAAAGATTAGATGGCTATATGAGGATGGTTTCATATCTGGGTTCCAAGTTCTGTTCCACTGGTCAACGTCCCTGTTCTTGTGCCAGTACCAAGCTGTTTTAATTACTATAGTCTTGTAGTATAGTTTGAAGTCTGGTAAATTGATAATCTCCCATTTTGTTTTTATTGCCTAGGATTGCTTTTGCTATACGGGGTCTTCTCTGGTTCCATACAAAGCGTAAAATTATTTTTTCTATATCTGTGAAAAATGATAGCAACAGATTTTTGAAAGTAGAAAAGCAGGAGGAAAAAAAAGAGTGGCAAGTGACTTAACTGAGCAAGGAAACATGAATCCTTAGACAGCATTTGGGAGACCTGAGAAGCACCCTGATCTGTGCCACAGAAGTCCCAAAGGCCTCAGGAATTGGGGGTCAAAGTGGGCTACAACCAGGAGGATCAGTTAAAAGTTTGTTTAAAATATGGTAAACTTCCCCTCCTCTGAATCATTCCCTCTCTACTTAGCTGAGGTGAGCTGAGTCCTCGTATCAACTTTGGGTGAAGATGAGAGGTCAGTTCTCTGGGAAAGTTAGAACAGAAGTTGTCCGCACTGTGGAAACTCAGGCACAACTGAGGCTGAGCACGCCATGTGGAAAATGAGCTTAAGTAACAGTGTAAATAGTGAATACTGAAACATCTCAACCCTTTTTCCCTACTCAGCTCTCAGAACATTGACAGCCAAGCTTTTACCCTCCAGATAGATGGAAAGAATCTTCTCTGAGGAATCTGACCAGCCCAAAAGAAAATACCTTAATTCTGACACTGAGAGTCCCCTAATAAAACTGGTCAGTAGCTGGCTAGAGTTGACAGCCCTCACCCACGTGCTTGGAACTTCCTCTACATTTAAAATAAAGCCCACTTTTAAATAAGAGTAGAAAACCACAGACCACCATAAAACGGAGAAAAATCTCTAATAGGAAACAAATAAATAATAAACAGAAAAACACCACCACCAAAAATTGGACCAATATCTGAAAACTTCAAAAAAATCTTTCAATAACAGTCTCAGGGCAAAGAGACAGAGCATCTTTAAAATAAGAACAGGATGCTGTAGAAAAGGAATAGTCAGAGAACAAAAAGAATTCTTGGAAATTATAAACATGATAGCAGAAATTAAAGATTCAATATAAAGGATAAAAAATAAAGTTGATGAATTCTCTCCAAAAGGAGAATGAAAAGACAGGGAGATTTTAAAAAAGGGAAAAAAAAGATGAGAAAATTAGAAGATTATGCCAGGAACATTTATTATTATCAAATGAAGTTCCAATGGGAAAGAAAAGAAAAGAGTGTGGAAGAAATAGTCAAGGAAATAAACCAAAAAAATGCCCCAGGAATGAAGGGCATGGGTCTCCAGATTGAAAGGGCCCTGTGAGTGTCCAGCATAAAAGATGACTATAGACCCAGGCCATAGCACATCATCGTGAAATCTCAGAACAAAGGAAAGATACTATAGGCTTGCGAAGAGGGGAAAAATGGTTTCATAAAATGGATTGTGAAGTAGAATCTTCAGATTTCTCAACAGCACTCAAGAGTCAAAAACAATCAAGCAAAGCCTTCAAAATTCTAAAAGAAAATTATTTCCCCTTTAGAATTGTATTCTCAGCCATACTACAACAAAGTAGTACGATAAAATAAAACACTTATTTACAATAAAGTAAGATAAACATGCTCAAATATACAGAGCTTCAGAAAAAGCAACCCCTTCTAAGGAAACTACTGACAGATATTCTCCACCCAAATGAGGGAATAAATCAAGAATTAAAAAAGCTTTGGGATACAAGGAATTTGACACAATCGAGACAAAGAGAATTTTCAGGATTATAATATAGGCAGATCCCAGAATGACAGCTGTGCAGAAAAGTCAGATTGGATTGGGTCAGAAGGTCCATGAGAGATGTCTTCAAGAAGATGAAATTGATAAACTACTCAATATGCTTAAACATACTGAGAGGAGATTTAGATATTTGTGGGTAGAGTTTAGAATGAATTGGTGATAGAAATTAGATGATTGGAAAATTAAGCCAGCAAAAACCAAGTCTATTATTAACTCTTAAGAAGTTGGTAGGGAAAGGAAATGTGACCATGGTAAACAATGTGACTCAGCTGTAAATAGCATTTGGTTGCCATAATAATGTTAACAATAAATATGTATCTGGCCAAAAGTATGATAGAACTATATCGAGAGGTCAGGAGAACAGAAGTGTGGTGTTGCTGCAGTATGGGTGTGGGAGGGGTGGTGGTGAGGAGGAGTGGTAGCAAAAAGAGAACTGAATCCTCATTTCCCAGGATAGGATTCAATGACAAAGCTTAAATTAATAGTACATGATAGTTAGAAATGTGAAGATCAATCACAAAATAAATGGCCAGCAGAATTGAAAGTGACTATCTCTAAGAAGGGAAATATATATGTGCCCGGCTTGTGGATGGTGCATCCATTATGAGAGATTTTGTGCATATGTAACTTCAGTACGACTATAAACTGAATTTCTTAAAAGATCAACCAAATTGCTAAACTATAGTTTTGATATAAGGGACAAAATTGTAGTTTTTCATCTCTAATTTTTTCTTTGTTTATTGGATTATACAGCTTGCCCCATTTCTAAGCACCCAAGATACTGAATGTGTTACTGAGCAATCAATGGGCTCCCTGCTCGATGCTCATAGAAACCAAGACCATGGCACTGGCCTTTGAGAAAGAGAAGCTTTACTGCAAGTTGACTGGCAAGGAGATAGGAGGAAATGCTCAACTCTGTCTCCCCATCCTGAGGGCTGGGTTGAGTTTTATAAGCATAGGGTAATGAGGCATGATCTGATTGGATCTTGCAGTGAGGTAATACTGGGAGGCATGATCTGACTGGACCCTGCTATGAGGCGATGCCAAGATTTCATCCAATTGCATACTGGATTCTGCCATGTGGTGTCCGCTTCTTAATTCTGTCCCTGCTCCTTGTTCCCAGCGCTTAGGTTCCGCCCATGGTCACATGCTTGGTTTATCTGGGCATACTCAGGTTATGTGACCTTCAACCTAGCAGTTCATGGCAATTGAAAAACAACTCATAACTTCGTTAGATAAAAGTTGAGCCAGATTGGTCTGGTGTGGTTACAGATATGTAAACAGACAATAGCAAGAACATACATAAAAATAGAATGTTGGTCCACAATCTGCAACAACCAGCTCAAGAAGCCAAATCATTATCTATAGTAACCAGTTCATGAAGCCAGCATGCTATAAGTCAGACCTGTAGGAAATCAGACTACCCTCTACCAACCCATCCAGAAAAATCAAACAGTAACCCCTGTAGCATTCAACCACAAAAGGTCAGAACTTGATTAGTAACTGACAGTTTTCCTAATTTTTGTCCCTGCTTCCGACTTAGGACCAATCAAAAAAAGCCAAATATACCTCCCTAACCAATCATATGGGATGCCTTGCTCCTAGTTAGCCACCTACAGCTTCCAATCAGAACACACCTGAAGCCTTCCTTTTGTCAGTTATGAAGCGTTCCCACTCCTCTGCCTGCCTTTGAGTCTCAGAAAAATTCAGGTGATGGTGGCTGACTCCCTTGCTATAGCAAGCTATGAATCAATACCCTTGCTTGTTCTCCTTTAGTTGGTCTTTATTTATTTCCAAACACTATTTTGAGGCATTGCAAATTTTCAAAGATTAAAAACCACTTTGTCAAGAATTTATGCCTGCTAAACTGATGATCCAAGTTCAAGGAGATTTAATAATTTCTCAAAAAAAAGTCCTTACATTTATTCACTCACATGTTGCACTGTATTTCCATGTACAAAGTGCTGCATTGGGTATTATGGAAAATACAAAGATAAATGGGATAATTTGAGTTACTTCACTTAATTGCATTTAATAATTTTAGAGTTTTTTTAAATTCAAATAATCTAAGTCATCTTAAGTTTAGATAACGCAAAGCTGTATTCATACTTTTAAGAAAATGAACATAATTTTAAAAAGCAAGTTGCCAAAAAGATCGAGTTATACTTTCATAGTTTTCATTTTTCATTTTCTCTCAAATAGCCCAATTTAAATTTTCTTGCTTAACTATCTTGGTATATGACTAAAATTTGCTTTTTCACCCTTGAAATCTCCTCTTATGTTACTACTACAAATATAAATGTTAACTGTATTTCATTCACTCGCATCTTCTCCTTTGTGCTTTGGAACTGAATTGCAAAGGTCCTACGAAGGGGCACATGTTATGATTATGGAAAATTATTCTATTGAAAATAACAGTAGTTTTTATAGTGATGTAAATCTGAGCAAAAGAAATTAAGGTTGGAAAAACAGATGTATTCAATAAAAAGCTACTGTGTGCACGTGGTAAACTAGTCGTTAACATGATTCAAATAATGCAATCAGTAGAAATTTGACTGGCCTGTGGAGTTGTCAAAGGCATGGGATGTTCAAATAATAGCTAGAAATTTGTTGTGGACACGAGACTATTAAGCCTGTCTCCTGCTGCATTCAATATGGTAGTAAAAACTATTATTAAATAACTGATTTTATAGCAACTGGTAAAATTATTTGGCCAAAGTATAAATTAAAGCTTATGATGGATGCAAATGTATGTCTTAAAATGTATAATACTAATTTAGGTTCCTTTCCCATTTTAAAATAACTACTCAGACAAAAGAACAGTGATTACCAAAATAAGAGGGAATTAATAAGGCTGCCAGGAAGACTTCTCAAAAGGGTGAAACATTACATGTGCCTTTACTTTTCAAACACAGAATATCCCACAATTATCAGAGGTCTTGTCCCTAGTTGAGTGCACATAACTCCCATTAGCAGTAATGGAAGTGATGCACATGAAATCCTGAGAAACAATTAAGGTGCACAAATGATGGGTCTGATTTTCTGGAGCCTTCTGTGTCACATGTTGACACCCCCTTCACCTGGGAGGTAGAATTATAACTGATTAACCAACTGATGTTGGTTAACCTTCCTGGCCTTGTTTCTACCTCCATCATTTCTTCCCTTGCAGTCCCTGAAATGAAACTTGGCAATTTGTAAAAGATAAAATTCTTTAGTAAATGAAATGTCTCTTATGTAGGGACAGGACAGCTTTTCTGGTGCAGGGATAGGGACTGATCCCATTTTATCTCCCTAGCCCATCTCTTACATCAGAGTGATTTTAAAACTTGGAAATCCCTTTGTCATTGAAGCTTTTTAGAAATGGCAGATTCCTAAGCCCTGCCCTGTATTTACAGAATGTCTGAGACTGGGCGTTGGGGCATTGTATTTCCTAAAGATCCTTAGGTGATGGGGGCTGGGGGACTGAGCGGGGTTTGAGAAGTAGCAGCATTGTGCTGTAATATATAATCTGTATTCAGCAAAAAGTAAGCACATAATATATATTTGAGGACAGAACAATTTAAGGAGGATTTAAAATATATAGAAGATCCGTCCTGAAAGTATCCAGCCATGTAATGTAAAAAAATAGAGACATTTATTGAAGAAGATACAAGAAACATTGTACACAGAACAATGACACCTCAGTCCCCTTCAAAGTAGGCACCTTGGGACCTCACATAGTTCTCCCAGCGTCTCTTAACCTAACCGTACACCTTCAGCATTCTCAGGTGTTCTGCTTGTTGTAGGCCTTCCAGCACATGGATCGCTCTCAACAGATTCTCGACCATCTTTGAAGCATTTGTGCCACACTTTTATTTGTGTCGCACTCATTGATTGCATCATCTCTGAAAGCCTTCTGAATCATCCGAATAATTTCCATGGAGGAATATTCAAGCTTAACGCAAAATTGGATGCAAATTTGTTGCTCTACTCGCTTGGTCATTTTGAATGTAACAGCCACATAGTACACGTCCTCACTCAACAACGTCTAGCGCCTGCTGACCAGTACAGTGAAGTCATCATTGTTCACGCATGCACATCCCAGTCCACTCTCCTTGGCTGCCAGGTTACATCTATGTCGTGCAAACCAATGGCTGGATACTTTCCGGACAGATCTTGTGTGTATTTTATACATATATTCTGTGTTACATGTTATATATACATGTTATAGATAATATACATTATATATACTAGATATATTATATAATATACATTACTTATGCATAATTATGTATATTATATATTACATATATATATTTCCCTGAAAATCTCAACTTGACTGTACCTTCAACTCAATGTAAATATTCATTAAACGTATACATGGGTAATCCAGAGCATTAGGTTTAAATAGAAACTATCCAAAGTCCCGAAGATTATGAATGGACCCAATGTGAGACACACACCATACACACAAAATTTTGAAAGTGAAAATTTTTAGGAGCATAAAATGATTTGGAAGCCACTCTAGAAGTCATATAATCTAGGATGTAAAAAATAATCTGTCCAATCATCATAATCACCTGGGAAGATTTTTAAAAGGATAGCTTACTAAAATTTCCTCCCTAACTATTGAATCTAAATTTCTGAGATGGGGCTTGGGCTTCTATATGGTTTAAAATTTTGAAAACACATTCTATAATTCATGTGGGAGTTGTAATTTTTAATCCAAAGAATCCTTGTTCTTCCAGATGGCATGGCTTCCCGCCATCCATCATCTGGTCACTGTCCTTTGACAAACTGTTTACCTGGTTCCCACTGAAAGCATGGTGGCGGGTGTGGAGCTACAGGCATTATCACTACAGGCGGGTGTGCCTGGGTTTTGGACTTTGTTGGTCTGCCAGAGAACCACGAGCCAGTTAACTCTTTTGGCAACTTTTTCACATTTTATGGTTGATATTGATCAAGCAATTAACCAAAAATGTTAAGTTAGGTTTTTTTAAAGTGCTATTGAGCTATAGTTTCCCCATCTTAGATTTGTGAAGTCGAATATTAACATAGTATAGAGGCCACTTAAGGTTGTTCTTGTTAGATTTAGTTCAAGACCCAGGTTGCCAGGTTCATTTTGGATTCCATTTTTCAATATATTACTCTATGTCTCTCCCAGCTCCTGTCATGCTTGAATTTGATAAACAAGCCACTCTGGCCTTACTGAAGTTATTAAGAAACACATTAAATGAAAGAGAGCTGTGGGCAGATCTCCTAAAGACCTCTTTCTAGATGAGCATTGGTCGTCACTCCCTTCAATCGAGTTTTTACCTGGTAACGCGCCTGCCACATGTCTAACCGTTCAGCCCAGGTCCCCCCATCTTGTTAATAGAAACCCCATAAGAAACGTCTTAAAAGCTGCCTTCCTGAAAGTTAAATCTTGAAACCTGCATTGTTTCTTATTACCCCAAATCTCTGTATCTGCCATGTATATTTTACTTAATATGCTTGGACTATTTTATACCAAAAATTTAGTTGTCAATAGGTGAATTCCCGATTTTACAACCTCTTTTTACATTTTCTCTTTGTAGAAACAACTTTACCAATGTGAAATTTCTTATGATTCCTTTTTCTAAGCTTCCGCTAACATACACTGTCTCCTCTAATGACAAGATTCTGGCTGATCCGAAGGCTACAGTGTCTGACAGTAATTCACTGAGATACCACATTTCAATTGCTTCAGCACCTTTCAATTAGGATACCTTTGAGGTGAGAAAGAAAAAGAAATAGAGTGAGAGCCAGGTGATGCTAAAAGAAAAACAACATGAAAGGTCAGGATAAGAAACATCTCTGGACAATAGACAAAGGAAAAAAAAAACTAACAAGAATTCTCAGGAACAACTTGACTCTCTTCAGCTCAAAGTAAATGTTCATAAAAATGCACACATGGGTATTCCAGAGCACTGAGTTTAAGTAGAAAATTTCCAAGTCTCTAAGGTTATGAATGGACCCAATGAGAGATATTTTTTCCAGAAGTAATAGTCTAATAGTGGAGACGTAATTTATACTAGTCTTTCTGTTGGCAAAAATTAAAAAAATAAAAAAATAAACTGGCTTATGCAAGAAGGGAATTTACTGGCTTACATAATTTATAGTCCCAAGGCTGGCCTCACTTCAGGTCTGGCTGAATCTTACAGTGATGTCATCAGATCCGTTTCTCTCTGTCCTTCTGGTCTACTTTCTCCCTCTGCTGGTGCCGTTTTCAGACAGGTACTCACCTATTCATGGCGAGATGTCTGCAGGCTCACATGCTCAGAGCCCAAGTCCAGAATAAAAGAGACAATATTTCCTCTCATTACTTCTGCCCAGGTGTAGCCAGTGGAATACTGGTCACTCAAAGATAGCAAGTTCTAATCCTAGAACTAGCAAATGCTACTTTATAAAAAAAGTTAGGGATCTTTGACGATGTGCTTACTTTAAGAATCTCAACGTGAAGATTTAGCCTGCATTTTGCAGGTGTCCCCCAAACGCGATCGCAAGTGTCTCTGTAAGAGAGAGGCAGAGAGAGGCTCCACACACAGAGGAGAAAGAGGCGATGTGACCATCAAGGCAGAGACAGGCGTGATGGGCCACCAGTCAAGGAATGCCACCAGCCACCGGAATCTGGAATTGACGAGAAACACATTCTCTCCTACAGCCTCTGGAGGGAGTCTGGCCCTTCTGACACCCTAACTTTGGCTCAGTGAATCAGATTTCTGTTTATGCTACCAAGTTTATGGTGATTTATTACAGCAGCCACAGGAAACTAATACACCAGGTAATGTGGATGGCTCTGACTTGACCAACTGAGTCACAAGGCCGACTCTGACCCAATCACTGCACACTGGCAGGGGAGCCCGGGTTACGGCAGGAGGGGGAGCTTCCCCACAAGGATAGCGTAACTGGAAACAGACACGGGTGGGATGAGGGGGCAAAAATCCAGCATATATTCATTTTGTGCTTGAAAGAAGACAGAGGGGAGGTGCAAAGTTAACATGTCTGTGCAGGAATATTATATGGTTATTAGCACACTTGAGCTTTTTATGTTGCTGTGATGCTGTTGTTAAGTGGCATATTATCGGGATGCCCCGAGTTGAACGGGGACCACTTGCTACAAACAGATTTGTTTTCATTGCTGATCGCTGGACTGCCTCCAACTCTGACATGTCTCTTTCTGGAAAAGTTGTATATTGAGATCACATATATTATTCTAAATATAAATGCATTATGGTATTAGGAAAGGATAATATTTTGCATTTATTTTCTAAAATTCTTCTCAATTATGTCTGAAAAAGATTGTGTTAACAACACTTGCCACAGTTAGAGCTGTGCAGAGCTTATGGAGTGATGTCTCTGCTACTTCCCATGCCTCTGTGCTCTGACGGCTCTGCCTCTTAGGAGCTCTTTGACGTTGGGTTAAGTTACACTTTCCAAATGTCAGTTTTTTCTTATGTAAAATGAAGATAAATAATTTCATAGCATTTGTTTTGAGGATTATCTAAAAAAATATGTGTGAAAGCATCTAGTAGGGTGCCCAGCACAAAGTGATATGTTAATAATGCTCCGTTATGAACCCATAATCAAAAAGCAGGTTAGCCCCTCGTTCCTTACACTTGTCATCTCACTCTTACCCACACTGAAGCTCTTGCAATGATTCGTTTCTGCTCCGAAAGATCTACTTGTAGTTTCCGTCCGGCTCAGCACGTTGGTTTGCAGAGGAGCCTGATGTCAAATTCACACTGGATGTTTTAGCATGTTCTTTCCCTTTTAAACCTTTATAAAATTTAAAATAGGATCAGTGTCAGTGCTGAACGATGCAGGGCTAACCTGCTTATTGATTCCAAAACTGTTTTTGATGCTAATAAGATTTCTGGGATAGGACCAAATATCACAGCCCATCTCCCCAACCTGAGATGGCTCATTTGCCTTTGTTGTGAAGCTGTCAGATTTTATTTCTAAAAGTTCAAAATAATTGGATGTGTTAGTTTTTTCTCAGCTTTTTCATTATTTACTCTTAAAAAACTCTAGTAGATCAGTGAGGCATAATTTACCTTTATGGACATTTTGCTGGAGGAAAGAGGAAAGCTAGCATCATTTGATCCACAGGGAAGAGCAGTCCCCAATTAGGGGGCACATTAGCCTCCCATTCCTGTGAGCCAGTGAGCTGCCACTAGACCACTCAGCAATGCAGCAGCAGCTCTGAGTTCCCCCGGGATGTTCGGGAAATCTACAGCCAGGTTAGATAGGTTTTAGAGGTTTGGATTACTCCATCTTTGCCCAAGAAATTTTAGGACTCAGTTGCAGGGCTCTCAAAAGCGTGCGATTGCCAGCATTTGTTATTTAATGAGTATCTGCATATGTGCAGGGTAGTTGTCATTCCAAACATTATAAACCACATCTAAAATAAATTTTACTGGGCTTTAGGGACTTAGGGAGATACAGAAATAAAATATAGAGAGATGACTTTTATAGATATAATTTAAATGTTTGCTAAAATTTAAATAACAGCAGCTTACTATTTAATGAGGAATTTTATCCATTTTGTATCCATAATTTATATCTCAATGAATATCACAAGATCTCTCTCATCCTACAGGAATACTCTGCCTTCTGGAAATAGGTATACCAAAATGCCAAAACATAAGAGTGGTGGGAGCATGAACAATTGTTCATTTCTTCTTTTTTCTTGGGCACATTCCCTAAAAATTCTATATTTAACATATGTTATATTCATAATATGAAATTTTTTATTAATACTTTAAAAAACAAAGAACTTGAAAACATAAATAATAATCCTGAGTATGCATTATAGTGTTAGTTTTTATAGCTTAAATCTAGAGATATGTCTAATAACTTTAATTATTAAAGTTTCATATCCATATAGCAGAATGCAAGTATCCCTTCCTTAATAAGTATTTGTATTCCTTTTGGGTGGGGAGGAAACACCACTTTAAAAATTTATACTGATTTTCCCAATTATCTATTTTTTTTCACTTTTGGTCAGTAAGCTATCCTTTTGACTCAATTCATCTTCACCAAAAGCTGTTGTACTCTAGTACCCAGATGGAAGGTTTACATAATGAGAAGCAACAATGATGTTAATTAAAAGAACACCAATTTACATTTTCACTGGGCTCTTCTGGGAAGTCTGACATTACTACTAACAGCCAATTTGAGACTTAGATGAAAGGATCCTTTAAATGGTGTGGAATTGATATTGTGGAGGTAGGGACATGCACAATACAGCCGGAAGTGTTTGGAATTCACAAATCAACGTGAGCAGGAGAGGGTAGAATTTTCACAAGTATTTTAACTCTGGGATTGAATAATAAAAATAGGATTACAATAAAAAATAGGCAAAATTATCCTAGGGTAAATCGATTGTGTCAAGTCCTGTGAATAATTGTAAAATATGGAAACTCAGGATTTAGCAGAGCAATTCCAGTGGTTAAGCCCCTTTGTCATGAATGAGTGATATACTTCATGTGGTTGCCAAGTGAGCAACCTGAGTAGCAGGAGAGGATTGCTTCCATGGAGGGATCTCCTCAGGTTGTTGTCCTCTTAGCAGGGTACAGTAATGCCAGGCCATAGAAAAGAAAATACCCAGTGTGATGGGAATCCAAGACGATGACTACAGCAAGATCAGTCAGTTGCAAGGCACAGATAAGGACCTATCCATGGTAATTAAAGTTAGCAGATAATATAGGCTTTGTTACTTGAAGGCATAATTGACCAAGTGGCAAATGTTTATACCCTGTCTCCTAACCTCTTCAGACGCTATGCATTATGAGTGAGCAGAACCAAAAAGTTAACTGAGCATAGATGGGACCTATACTTAGTGGAATATTTATTTCTTCCTTAGCCCTGATGTGAAAATTAAAGTTATATTAAATGTAGTGACACAAGTCCAAGTTTAATGGTTATAAATTTTACTTTGCCTCAGTATAAGTATTTTTTAATGTTTCCCACATTTTATCCCATTTTTATACCAAGAACCTGAAGATAGCTATATATATTTATGCCATTACTTTCCTAGAGTAATAGATATACAAGAAGATCACAATTAGATGTAGCACATCCATATTATTGGCTTTTCCTAGTTGTCCCCACCTGAAAAAATCTAATCATTGATCTATGTGACCAAAGTTCGGCCTAATCATTCACCCAAGGAGAGTCTGGGCCGAATATCAGAAATGGAGTGTAGTTAATCTTTCTTGTTTTATCCGCATGGTCTCTAAGCCAGCAAGCCCCTTAGGAAGGGATCTAAGTAATTCATTCTCTGTGATCTTTTCAATCAAAACTAAAAGACTCAGGCTTAAAGAGACTGGTACAAAATTTTTAACCCACTCTAGCTATTCTTTACATTATTCTTACAACCTCTATACCCTAACTCAGAATCCGTGGTGACTCCCTAGGGAAGGACTATGATTCCAGATAAGCTTGTGTGATACACCTAAGGAGGGATGAACACAGATTTCTATTTCTCATTAGTGAAATGGAAATTACAGAGTGTATTAACCATGTCTTCTTAATCTATATTTTTGATACTTTCACAGCTTGGGGACTTGCTGACACTGCAGGTACTGCCTCTCCAAGGGCTGGCCAATTCCTGGAGGCAGTAAATGACTCACCTGCAAAAATATCTTTCATATGCAAACCAGCCAATCCAGAATCTACACAATCCAGAGTCTCTATGCCCAACCACCTCCTTTATCAGATCTTATACTCTGGGTTACTATTCCCCTGTCCTAGTCACCTCATGGCCAGGTACCAGACAACTAGGGACAGCCTGTAATGACCCAGAGATCTGAAATTATTCAAACTAGCTAATTCTAAACCTATTTACCCTGACTGGCCTGTTCCTTCCCACCGAAGTATCTGTAAAGGCTCTTGCCAATGTATTCTCCTCACTCCCTTTACCTCCTAACTAACCCTTGTGCTTCCCCATGTGGCCCTATGTTGGGTGTCATGCCTCCTGCTTCTAGCACACTGTGAGTGTAAACTTCTTTCTTCGCGGTAGTCATGTCCATGTCTGTGTGTTTTACCATTCCTAATTAAAACAAATCCCAGACACCCTTAAGGCAGAGAACCACTGGATCCAAAGAGACTAGGGTGAGGGGACTTCTGGAGAGGTACAGTGAGGACCTCCACAAATCCATCCATCCATAAAAGCAATAAAAATAATGGCAAAATGGTCAAAATCAAATTTTTCAGAACTCTGGAAATTCAATAATCTGAGGCCTCTTTATTCAAGAAAATCTATAGAACTATGGTAAGAGCAGAAGGATTTGTGGCTTTTAAACTTGACTTCATCCCATTCATCTCCCTAACTCCACAGTAGCCATGAAAATTAGCTACCTTGAAGCCACCAGAGGAGGTAGACTGGGTTTGGAGTCCCTCATAAAGTCCCATTTCTGTAGCTTTGTCACTATTTGCCCTATCTCTCAGCTACCTGGAAAATCCCCATTCGCAGAGCATTGTTGTTATTTGACCTGACTCAGAACCTCCAAGTGTTTAAAAAAATCAGTAGCAATTGTTTTCTGTCACCTTTGCCTGAAGCTGCACTAGCAGTTTAGGCAAACAAGAGCTAAAAAGTTAAAAGGAAGATCTGGGGAACAAGATGTCCAAAGGGGCTTTGAAAAGTTTTGTCATATTCCTGTGGCTCTTAAAGGCCACACACAGGGACAGGGCTGTGTGCATGTCCAAAAGAGACCTGAGTGGGCTGAAGTCTCTAACCTCTGACTGATCTTGAGATCCTGCACAAGCAGAAAGCGAATGGTAAGGCAGGATTTTAAATGCCTGAGTGTTGAATGTGTTCCTCAAGCACATACACGCAGAGCCCCTCAGCAAAGGGTGGAAGACTTATTGATTCAAATCACTTAAGAAAATCTCGGACTAACATGAGCTGAGTGCTAAACTAACCAGAGACTTTAGTGTCTGCAGACTTCAAGGAATAGACATTAAAGAATTAGTTCAGTAACCAAACAAAAACCATAGCAAAACAACACCATAAACAAAAACCCAGCAACAGCAATAAACCCTGCAAGAGAGGGGTGGTAATCTCATTTCTAGAGTTACCACATTATATTATCTAAATTTCCAGTTTTCAGAATAAATTACAAGACATGCAAAGAAACAGGAAGTGTGGCCATACACAGGAAATAAAGCAATCAGTAGAAATGTCCTTGAGGGATCCTAGATGTAGATCATACTAGACAAGGACTTTAAATTAGTTTAAATAATATTCAGAGGACTAAAGGACACAGTGCCCAAACAGTTGAAGAAAAGCATATCAACATATCTCAATAGATAGAGAATATCAATAAAGAGATAGAAGTTATAAAAAAAATCAAATAGAAACTCTAGACTTGAAAAGTATAATAAAGGAAATGAAAAATTTGCTAGAAAATCTCAGCAACAAATATAAACTGGGAAAAAAATCAGCAAACTTGAGACTATGTCCCTTGACGTTATACAGTATAAGGAAAAGAAAAAGAACAAATAAAAATGGACAGAGCCTCAGAGACCTGTGAAACAGCAAGGAATGGACCAACATACGCTTTACAGGAGTTCCAAAAGGAAAAGAGACAGAGAAAGAAGAAGAAAGAATATTTGAAGAAATCATGGCTCAAAACTTCTTAGATGTGATTTTTAAAAACCCATATTAGGGCTGGGCATGGTGGTGGCTCACACCTATAATGCTAACACTTTGAGAGGCTGAGGTGGGAGAATTGCTTGAGGCCAGGAGTTCAAGACCAGCCTGGGCAACATAGCAAGACTCCATCTCTACAAAAAATTTTAAAAATTGTTTGGGTATGGTGGCATGTACTTGTAGTCCCAGCTGTGTGGGAGGCTGAGTTGGGAGAATAACTTAAGCCCAGGAATTAGAGGTTACAGCAGTGAGCTATGATCATGTCACTGCACTGTGGCCTAGGTGACAGAGAAAAACCCTGTCTCTAAATAAAAACAAAACAAATCAAAGACAAACCCACATTAATCTCACATTCATGAAGCTCAATGAACTCAAAGTAACTAAATTGAAGGAGATTCATACGTGGATACATCATGGTCCAATTGTCGAAGCATAAAGACAGAGAAAATCTTGAAAGCAGCAAAATAAAAATGACTTATGATATACAAAGGATCCTCAGTGAAATTAACAGCTGACCTCTCATAAGATATCACAGAAATCAGAAGGAAATTGGAAAGGAATTGGAAAGGAGGTCGGAAATTGGAAGGAAATTAGAAAAATATATTTAGGTGCTGAAAGAAAGTTCTTGGTTGCAAGTATCAACCAAAAATTCTATATCCAGTGAAACTATCCATTGTCAATGAAGGCAAAATTAAAACATACCCAGGTAAACAAAAACTAGGAATTTGCTGATGGCAAATTCATACCCTGAAGAAAATACTAATGGAAATCATATAGGCTGAAATGAAAGGGTACTAGACAGTTACTTGAATCCATATGAAGAAATAAAAAGCATCCGTAGAGGTAACTATACGTAAGTATATAAATATAAATAGATAAATATAAAAGTATAAATGTATTTTTGTTATTCTATTATAGATTCAATGGATAATGAATAAAGCAACACTTAGTAAATTATACTGATGGACTTATAATGTATAAAGGTATAATTTATTTGATAATTATAGGACAAAGAAGGGGAGAGAGAACGGCAATATATGTTGGAGCAAGTGTCTGTATTCTGTTGAAATTGAGTTAGTATTAAACCAAACTAGGTTTTTTTAATTTAAAATTCTAATTGTAATTTCCCAGGCAACCACTAAGAAAATAACGTTTAAAAAAACATAGTAAAATAAATAGCAATGGAATTAAAATAAGACACTAAAAATATCTATTTACAAAAGTAGGGAAAAATGGAGAAATAGAGAAACAAAAACATAAAATAAAAAATAGAAAAATGGCAGACATAAAATCCCATCTTATCAGTAATTATTATAAATAGATTAAACACTCTAATTAAAAATCAGAAATAGACATAATGGATAAAAAAATTATGGTCCAACTCTAAGCTGCCCACAAGAGGCACATTTTAAATTCAAAATCATAAATAGTCTGAGTATAAAAGAATAAAAATACATATACCAGGCAAAGAGTAGCTAAAACAGTGCTGGAGTATCTATGTCTATACTGATAGCAGACAGAATAGACTTTAAGTCAAAAACTGTTACTTAGGACAAAACAGTTTGTTTCATAATGATAAAAGAATTAACATATTAGAAAATATAACAATGACAAATATGTACCTAAAACAGACCCAAAATATACAAAGCAAAATCTGATACAATTGAAGACATAATAGTTGGAGACTTCACCATCTCACTTTTGATAATGAACAAAATAATTAGGCAGATGATTAACAAGGAAATAAAAGACTTGAGCAATATTATAAGCCAACTTGACTTAAAAGGCATTTGATAGGACATTCCACCCAACTACAGGAGGGTACATGTTCTTCTCAAGTACACATGTAACATTTTCCACGATAGACCATAAGTTAGGCTATAATACAAGCCTCGATAAATTTAAAAGGATTGAAATTATACATGGTATATTTTCTGATCACAATAGACTCATGTCCAAAATCAATAACAGAAGGAAATCTGGGAAATTCACAAACATGTAAAAATTAAATAATATATTCCTAAGTAATCAATAGATCATAGAATAAATCACATGAGAAATTAGAGTTTCCATGAATGACACTGAATTTTTCATTGAATTGAAAAATTATTTAAATGCAGGTTAAATCACAACATTCAAAAATTTATGGTCTACAGCTAAATTGCTTAAAGAGAAATTTATGACTGTAAATATGTATGTTTAAAACAAAAAAGATCTGAAGACAATAACCTAAACTTCCACTTTAAGAAACTAGAAAAAGAAGAGAAAACTAAACCCAAACCAAGTAGAAGAAATAAAATAGTAAAGATTAAAGCAGAAATGAATTAACAGAGAATAAAAAAAACAGTAGAGAAATCAACAAACCCAAAATTTGGTTCTTTGGAAAAAATCAACAAAACTGGCAAACTTATTGGTAGGCTGACCAACATTAAAAAAAAAGAAAAAGAGAAAGAAGACTCAAATTACTAAGATCAGGAATGAAATTAAGGACATCTCTGCTGTCCTTACAGAAATAGAAAGGATTCTAAGGGAATACTATGAAGAGTCATATGTCAAAGTAACCACTGAGCGAGTGACAATGGATGATGAGTCAGTGGGAACCAGTGTGGACAGAATTACTGATAAAAGGGATCCTTGTCTACATACACGTGAACACCTTAACACAGTAATTTAGATAGAATTACCTGCCGGACAGGGCTTGTGCTTTGAGTCTATATTAGGCTAAGTAACAGGAAATAAAGAATTACGATATTTCTCCCACATTTGAGACTCATGCCTACTCCATTATTTTAACAGATGGAAGTTATAGGAGATCTCAGAGAATAAAGATCACTTCTATTGGTAACATCTGGAGAGAGAGCCATTATTACTATTACAGAGTATCTACTTCTCTATTTACATGTAGTGTGTAGAAATCTCAGATATACAAGAAACGTAATTTTATTTTCCTTCATTCAACTTAACTCTTATTTCTAACTCTCAGTATACTGGAGTAAAAATGAATCTCGGTCAATTCATGATTTTCCCCTGGCCCTGGGCTTGCATGGCTTTACACTCCTACTCGCCACATTTTCAGTTTCTGATCCATGCAGGATTTCCAGCCACACCATCTTTCCAGATCTGGCTCTCTCTCAGGAACCCTGGGCAGGTTGCCTGCGTTGCTCTGGAGTCATGGAAACCTCTTACAGTCTAAATTCTTTCACCCCAACTGTGCTGTACTCAAGGACAGGAAATCATGCTCCCTGCTGACCACTGGGCATCAGGAATTTGGCCTGGATTCCCCATCCAGATGTTTCTTCTGCTTCTGCACTTATTGAACATGGAGTAAATCTGAGCCCTTTCTTGTTCATCCAGCTTTGGTCTTTGACTTGTGGACACAGGTCCTCTATGATGTCAGATCTCCAAAACTATCTAGGAGTTTTATCATAAAACATTATTTCATTGTATGAAAGAAGTATAATTTATTTAACCATTCTCTTCTTGTACATTTAGATTACATTAATCCTTTACTATCATATGTTATGCTATCTCGAACATCTTCATAATGAAAGCTATATCTGTATCCATTATTATGTCTTTAAGAGAAATTCCTAGAGGACAATTTATTTGTCAAAGAATATGCATATTTTTAGGCTTTTCTGTATGTTGTTAAATCACCCTCCAAAAGTGTAACAATTTACCTCTCACCAGCAGCACATAAGAATTCTCACATCCCCACATGGTAGAAGATTTAGTAATAAATTAGTTACACAGGTCATAGCCTTGCTATATATTTGTGTACAATTTCTTTATGCTGTTCATGATTCCATAATAAAAACCATGCTTTCATAATTTGTAAAGTAACCAGTAGAGAACCACTCATATAGTTAAGGGTTAGAATGTTTTTTTCAAAAAGCTAAAAAATGAGATCACTCAGGAAACATGTCACTAAGAGATCACTTTTTGGCAAGGCTTCCACAGGTTAATGATCAGCTCTTTCTTCTACTATTCAATGAATACAGATTTTTTTTAAAAAAAGTCTATAACGACAATAATTGTGGTGTGCAGAATGGCCCCCCAAAGAAGCTCACACTCTGATTTCTGGATTCTGTGAGTATGTTACATTCAATGGCAAAACAGACTTTACAGATATAATCAAGTCTAGGGATATAAAGTTAGGATGGTCCCTATTCTGAATTATCCAGGTAATGGGAAGTCAGAGAGATTCCAAGTGTGAGAGGGGTAAATGCCCTATTGTTGGCTTTTCTATGTAGAGGCCCACATGCAAGGACTAGAGAGGAGCATCTAGGAGCTTGGGGCAGCCCCCAGCTGGCAGCCAGAAAAGACATGAGGGCTTCAGCCTTACAACCATGAGGACTGCAGTTGGATTCTGCCAACAGCCTGAATAGGCTTCCAAGTGAATCTTCAGATAAGAGCCCAGCTTGCTGATACCTTGATTTTCACCTTCTGACCTACATAACTGAGACAATGCATTTGTGTTGTTTAAGCTGCTAAGTTTGTGGTATTGATTACTACAATAGGAAACCATTATATTAGCTGAATATATAAATGAACACCATAAATTAAATAAATAAATAAACACTGTTTAATTTTTTCTATGGCAAAACAAATTCAGTTTTCCGATTTAAAATGTTATAAAATCAGCATCCTGCCTAGAAGATCTGGCTCCTTCAATAGTGACATTAGGGATCAGATTCCATTGAAAAATGGAGTATACAGTTTTTTATTTTTAAAAAAGCATTAGTATATTCTTGAACCATCTTTTTCTTTTGTTTTTAGTTCTCTAAATCAGGAATACCAGTTATCCTTATGTTAGTTGGATCATCTTGTTCTCTCTTCCATGTCTACTGCCTTCTCTCTAGTTGCTTTTATTATATCCAAATTCTATAATTACCATTGTTAACTCTTGTCATTTGTATATCTCTCATCTTAGATATTTCTTTTCCTAGAAATTCTAGTTGAGAAATAAATGGCACTTAGCTTCACAGAGAAGTCAGTTCTCAGACCCAGAATCCAAGTTTCCTTAACTTGTTGTTTACTATATTAATAAAGGTGATGCTACTCAGTCAGAAGTTATCTGTGATCTTTAAGATATGCCACCCACATTCTTGTAATATTTTTCTATGTGGAGACATAAATCATATATATGAACCATTTCAATAGGCAGGTTAATAGATGATTTATGTAAAATGATATATACAGAGAGATGATATGATATAGATATAGATATCAGTTACATACAAGAGTTAGTGGTAGAGACAATAAATATTTTAGGAGTTAAGAAAGAAGTAGGGAACTCAGCTTGTGCTTAATTCAAGCATTCAGCAATTCCAAACATATAGGTGATTTCCTTGCTCATAATTTTGTCTCTTCCTTGTAGATACCACTTGCCCGACCTTTTCCATCTCTGTATGTCTAACTCTTCTCCACCTTTATGGCCTAGCACATGTTCACACTTTCTAGAAAGCCTTCCCCATCTTTAGGTAATCTGTCCTTCCTCTCATTTCCCATGGCAACTCATGACTGCTTTTTTTATGACGTAGAGGCATGAAAATAAATTAAGTATGTTTAGAAAAGTACAGGGATTGGCTTTAAAAATCAGTTGTTGAATTATTGAGGTAAGTTTAGATTTTTATAAAAGAAAGAACAGAAAGAACATTTTAGATCTGGCGAGGATGATTAGAGAAGATGAACAAAGGCAGAGAGGCTAGAAGTCAGAGGATGGGCTTTCTGGAAATAGAGGATTCATGTTGAAAATGGCAGAAAGCAAAATGTTAAAAGTAGTTGGGAAGCAGATGGTGTAGGACCTTTCACAATACCTCAGGGATGAAGAGTTTGGATTTTATCCTAAAAGCAACGGGGAGCCATCGGAATGCATTGTTAAAGTAGGCATTTAGGAAGATTAATTTGGCAGCAATATGTAAGATAGATGCAGGGAGCTTATTAAAAAGATATTTTGGTAATATGAGGGTAGCAGGTACAAATTTTAAAGGCCCTACTCAAGTGTGCAACAACATAAATAAAACCTGTAACTGTCTTATAATTCATTTTAATATCTGGTGCTAAGTTTCCATCCTATTTGCTGTGGGAAATTTAGTGTAGTCACTTGCAGGTAAAATAAGTCCAATTCTGTGTTTTCTCAGGGTTTTGAGCTCTATCACTTCAATCAATTCAAGAGGGTGTGGAGGGGGTAGGAAGGTGGAGGCAGGAGACTTCGGTTCTACCTTCACACTCTGGCGGAGCTCGTTCCCGATGGCACTCATCTTGTTTGTCCTCCGTGTGGGCATGGTATATGGAGGACCCTCAAACACAGGCTGGATGGTCACTGGGAGCAGAGGTTGTCCACACAAAATACTTCTTAGGAGAAGTTTCCTCATGCGGACTGTGGACTGTGAGACCCCTCACAGGTCCCTCTCTTACATAATTCTGTCCACACCACTCCAGCCTGTAGGGCGCTAGGCGAATTGCCTCCAGCTGTCAGGCGAATATGGGCCCCATACCGCCATTCTCACCTGCAGCTTCTTCCCAAAGACGGCAGGAGGGCGAGTGGGAGGCAGGGAGAGTGGGGTGGGGGGTTTCTCTTCATGTTTTGTTGTCAGCTGTCTTCCAGCCCCCCTTCATCAGAAGAACTTCCTTTCCATAGGTCCCTAACCTTCATTGAGGGGATCTGTTATGTCCTCTTCTCAGGACTCATCCTGAGGAGGCAAAAGGCAGACGTGAGCTCCCCATACTCACACTGAACTTGGTTTCTTGTCCTCTGCCAGCCCCTCCCCTCCCCTCCCTCTGTTCCAGCTTTTAAATCTTTCAGTATTACCCCAAGACCAGAGGGTTTGAATTTGAGAATCAGGCATTGTTTGCTTTTGCCACCTTCTGTTGCTTTCTGGTTTGAAGAAGACGTTCCGCGGGGACCATGGTCCCACTGGCTGATGTGGGGAGAGGTTTTAGGGGAAAAAATGAGTGATGCAAGTGGGCACAGAAGTGGGCATGGGTAATCACATCAATTAGGACTTTGAAATTAGGACTTTGTCTCCACATAATTACAGTGTCCTCAGGGCCTACTGTACACCTAGGTAGAAGAAAGGATAAGAAGTAAAAATCCATTGAACTTGGTTGGAATATTAAGAATAAAATATAGATGGAGAATTCAAAGGAAGTTTTTAAGATTTTGAGGCTAAGTAAGTGGGAAATGAATGACACTGAGGGGCTAAAATGAGTAGGAGAGAGACAAACTGGGTGCTTATGTCTGTGGCTCGGTGACGTACCGGAAGCTGCATGAGAGCAGCCCATCGAGCAACATGACACTATGTAGACTGTACGTTAATTTTCTTAGTGATTGAAGATAAGCAGGCTCCGAGAATCAGTTCACTTGATCCAACTCACTAAGAATAGTCTGGAAATGAGCATATCCATCCATTAATTTACCCTGGGCATTATAACTAACAGGATGCTGTTAGTGGTCATTTGCACATGGCCACTGAGATGGGAGATGGTGCCTGACCAGCAGTTAGATGAGGAGGTCAATGAGTGAATATAGAATAAGAACAGATAGGTTCGGTTGTAATTAGGTGCTGTCCAACTATGGAGTAAGATGAATTGCCCTTCTTAGTCTTAGAAATATTTCTAAGATATGTAGAAATCTTTAGAATCAGAGCATTTCCTTCCCTAGGAGAGTGTCAGGACACACTGACAAATTCTACTGTACTATTCATCTTCTATATTCTTTATCTGTCATCCAAAACCTCTGTCATTTCCTCATGGCAGTTTGCAATTTCTTAAATTACTGCTAATCTTCTGCTACCTACATTTTAAATTGACAACTTCCCTTTTAGCGAAGCATGCTAGACCCCTTGGTGAGACTTAGAAAGCACCCTCAAATTGCTAGCAATATGCTTGTGAATCATCTCTTGGGTGGCTTATTTCCTGGGATGGTTTCTGCAGATGGCTAATCTTACACATTTTATGTTGATTTCTGCTAGCTCTAACCTCTAAGCATGGCAATATCCAACTGTCCTAATTTTAGGCTATACTTTTTTGTTATTTTCTTTAGCCTTCCTTTCTAAAATTTCATATTTCTGGCATTTGCCAGATTTTAGAAAGGAAGTTAATAGAGTGGTGCTGACTTCAATGTGGGATATATTGAGAATTTTATATATATTCTATATTGAGCTAATTAGAATAAAAATATGTTAGTTGTAGAGGCTTGAGGTGGTCAATACATAATACCATTTTCTTTGTCTCCATTTTTTTCCTTCCCCAATGAAGAATTAAGACCCAGGAATCGGTCAAATAGAGATGAAAAGAACAGCTTAATAACTCTGTCCCAGGTGCTTAGAACAGTGCTTAAAACATAATAGGTATTTAATACATATTTGGTAGACGAACAAATGAATAAAAAGCTAGATTGAAGCAAGTAGCTGAATGTATTAATACAATCTAATTGGCTTCCTAATACCTCACTCCAGAATTAAACTAACCCACCCCCTTCTGGGAAGGTCTGGACAATCCAAAACCTCTTCTGTGGCGGTGGAAAGGCTTCCAGAATTGTAGCCTCCAGTGACAGGTTGGTGCTGAGAGAGCACACGAGAGCTTCCCTAGCAAGCCACTTTTCCTCTCCCAGGAAAAGAGAGAAACGAGAGATGCCAGGAATGGAAGTCCTCTCATGGAACGAAAGACTATGGGATGAGGTTGCCTTATAACATTCCCAGATTTGGGCTCTTTTAAATCATTGAAACTAATAAAGGTATGATCAAACATCAAAACTGCCCAACTGTGGGAAACATAGTTATAGGAATTAGCAGTTTTTTCCCCCAGTTTTTTTTATTGTGGTAAAATATACATAGCGTAAAATTTACCGTCTTAACCATTTTTAAGTATACAGTTGGGTGTTATTAAGTACATTCATTTTGTTGTACAGCCATCACCACCATCCGTCTCTGGAATACTTTTCTATTGCAACTTTGAAACTCTGTACCCATTAAACAATAGCTCCCAACTCCTCCCTCCCCCCAACCCCTGTCTCTGTGAATTTAACTATGACAGAAGGAGATTTTTAAAAATCTACATTATCACACATAAATGCTGGATTGAAGGACAGAGCTTAGATGTGTGGCCACAATAAGCTTCCTAACTCTAAATAACCCCGGAATTAAACTCATTCAACTACTTGCCCACCACGGATTCCTCCCATCTCACCTGCCCTTCTCAGAGGCCAACTGCCCAGGAAACCTGGGTGGAGTTAGACCACTCCCTGGGCAAGCAGCCCCCAAGGAGATGCCCAGAAGGGCCTGCCCCAAACATGCTCAGCCTTCTCTCAAACCCTCCAGGAAGATGTCACAACTCTTCCTGTAAGAAGGAGAAAATGGGATCGAGGTGGGAGAAGCCAGGAGCCTTCCTCTG
>CAUYSK010015801.1:0-19656 GCA_963575035.1 Avahi laniger | reverse complement strand
GGCATTCAGATCTAAGTTTACCTGACTTCCAAGAATATTTAATTGCCATTATATTTTATTAATTTACTTGCAGGTATTAAAATAACAGTGAGGCATAAAAATGCCCATGGCACCCAAATGTTCAGGTATTGGTGGAAAGGTCTGACATCAGTGACTTCAGCTGGCAAAGTGATTACACTATAAAAGATAAAGCTTACTCTGTGTCTCAAGAGGTGAGGGGAAAGGTGTCTATTGCTTTGAGAAGTAAAGAATTCAAATAGAAAAGTGAATAGTAATTAAATAAATAATAAATGCATCCTGATATAGTCAGACAACTCTTTTCAAACATGAATTGTTAAATCTTGAGTTCATAAAGATAGGTGACTACCAAAAGCTGGGAAGGGTAGTTGGGGGAAAGAGGGCATAGGTAGTGAGTACAAAAATACAGTTAGATAGAATGAATAAGATCTAGTATTTTATAGCTCAATAGGGTGACTATAATTAACAATAATTTATTATACATTTTAAAATAACCAAAGAGTGTAATTGGAATGTTTCTAACACAAGGATGATAAGTGCTTGAGGTGATGGCTACCCCAATTACCCTGATTTGATCATTACGCATTGTATGCTTGTATCAAAAGGCATACCTTACATACCCTGTACATGTGCAGAACTATTATTTATTCATAACTATATAAATAAACAGAATAAAAATACAATAAAAAATAAAACCTATCACCAAAAAATTAAAAATATACATATGTTACTGTTTATTTCTCTACCTTTTGTGTCTGTCACAGTCACACTAAAGCTCTCCTTTCAGTCAGCACCATATGGTAGATTTTAGTATGTGAAAAAAAACAGTAAACTTTAATTAGAATTCTGAGTTTATTTTTATAATAAATTGAGCCAATTGGCAAGACTCAAACTCTGTGAGACCTAGTTCCTGTATCAATCAAATAGAAATAGCTATCAATGCCTACATTATAAATTTGTTGAAAGAATGCAATTTAAATTCCAATGTCATAATTTTCATAATCTTTATCATCAGCATCCTCTTTTTCTCTCTACTTCGTGTATCTTTGTGTCTGGGTGTGGAATCCTTATTTTCTGCTCTAGAATATCGTAATTTATACCAAATATGTTCAATCCAATTCAATGCTTCAAATTCCAATGCTTTTTTAACCACCCCTCATGCCCAAATACTCAAGACCTCACTGAGGTATCTGTTCTCGAATCAAAGATGGATTTCAATATTTTACACAATCCCTTACTGATGATGAAATTTATCTTTTCTGTTTTTAGGTTTAATGAAAGAAAAACCCTAATTCTAAATAATTTTCACCTAAATAAAAGGTTGATTACTTTTAATTTATTTCAATAGGAATACTTTGCATGTCAAATAGGAATTGATACTGACTTGGATAGCTTTCACTGTGTCAAAACTTTGTCTAGTGTTCCCATCTTCCAGTATTCTGTGGTCACTGATGATCTGGCAGCAACCTCTGGAGTGAAGCCGAGAAAGGAAACAGTAACTGACCCTAGAGATTCTTGTGAGTTTTCCTTATTTGAAAGAGTTTTTATGGATTCCACATACCTTAAAGGCCAGTACTAAAAATGATACCTGATCCCTTATTTTTCAATCATTCAGAACAAACAATTATGTTATATTTCCAATATGGGGCAAGTGAGGGTGGTTGGGAAGTCAAATATTGATCAAATTTCATGAGATAGGAGTATTTTGGATTAATATTCACTTTGCAACATTGATTAGCATCATTGGCTGCCATAGTAAGTAACAGGGAGTTACGATTAAAGCATCATATACAGGGCAGATTGCAGGAGAATCACGCATCCCTGCTCTTTTTCATTTATTGAGGCCTCTCATGTCCTTGATATGAGAAATAAAGCTCTTACTAGGTCACAAATAGCAAATTACTATGCCAAGAATGACAGAGACTATGCCATCCTAGTCATGCAGAAAGGCAGACGCTAAATTTTTATTATGTCCATTGCCTATATTTCCTAAGCATAAAATAAATTATATCCTATACATAATTTTTACCTCTTGGTCAGATTGTAAGATGTTCAAGGTTAGGATTTTTTCCTAGCACTTTTTAATATTTTTTTCATAAATTACCATAATTTGATATACATAGACAATTTTGTTGATAGATACGAGAGTATTGAGTGTATAATGTACCAGGCACTCTTCTAAACACTTTCAAGTCAACCTATGTTGAAAGTATAATTATATCTCCATTTTTACGTGAGGAAACTGAGAATTAGAGAATTTAATTAGTATTTTTAATGTTTTAAAGCCAGTAAATATTGAGTTCAGAATTGAAACTCACGTCCTTTTGACTCCAGAAGTCATTCTATAACCGCTATGTGATGAAACTTTAACAATTCTACTTCATAAATATTTGATAATTAATTGTTAGTTGATATATTATGAAGCAATTTTTTTAACTTTTGGCTTCCTGTGGAAGACACAAAAGTACTATTTTAGATCATCATAATTTAAATAATATACATGCCTATCTGATCACCTTATATTGAATTTCTTTTTAGCGTACTGTATCCTTTAGGGATATATTTAGAATACTAAATATATTTGTGGCCCTTCTTTTCCACAAATGATTCACATTTTGATAATGTTCAGTCTACAATGTGTTAGGAATAGTAACAGCTCCCTTCTTTGGAGGTTATGTTCTTGTAATCTCTAAATTCTGGAAATTAAGAAATGATTGAAAGGAAACTAGAATCAGCCAGAGTAATTCTTTTAGTTTTAACATTTGTGGAATTGATTATTTAAGAATGAGCTTGAAGATCAATATTATGTAATTATTTAGCATTTTGCTGAATCACAAAATATAAACAAGATCAATATCTAAAGGGAGAGGCAGAGCAAGGGAAAAATCCCAGGCACATCTCACATCCACAACTCAGTGTTGTACTGTTTTTCTTTAATTGTTATGTATAGAAAAAAATGACTTAGAGTATACCTCATCACATTACATATGCTGTTTACCAAAGAGGTGTCAAATAATAGGTTCGTAATAATATTAGGTCTATTTCCTGAAAACATCAAGGATCTACTATAATGTGTTCTCTGAAACAAGTTGAAAACAACTTAAAATTGTTGTATTAATAGTGACATTCAATATTCTACCTTATATTACATAGAAAGTTGACAACTGCTGATTAACTCATTATTAAAAAATGGTATACTATCAATAAATGGACTGTACTTTCAGATAGTCAATCATATATAGCAATCTCTTTTTTTTAATTTCAGAAACTATTTTCTAGGACTAATAAAAATTATGAAGTATGAATTTATCTGAAACTAAATTACAGGCACACATGTGTAAATACCTATACAGGCATATACAAACATGCACACATTAATAGATGCATAAATAAAACAAATTCATAATAAATATTCTGAAAAAATTTTACAACTAAAACTGAGTCGATTCTTCTCCTTTCTAAAAGGATATGATAGATGTTTGGAAAAACTACAAGAAATCTGGTGTCCAGATGCATGTTTCTTATTGTTAAATGTAAGATTTCCCCTTTGCAGATGGTGACTACAAATGAGTTTAGGAAGCAGATGATGGTAATAAGTTAACTCTGTACAGAAATCTTTATAACAGACAGCTACCCTAACTTCTCATATCAGACTCTGTCACACACTGGGCTTCGAAACATGACAGAAAAACTTCTCTCAAGAAATTTCATTTGTATTGAATTCAAACTAAATGCCATGCAAACATCCAGCGTTTCTCCTAGGAATATCACTATAGCTGCCACATGACTCTGTTGAAATCTAGCTCTGAAAGGAAACCTACATTCTTCCCCAAATACTCCAGCCTATGCTTCTTTGACGATAGCACTTATATCATACAGCATACACTTTGATTTGGTTTTCCTTGAATTGTTTCATTTTTTTAGTTAGTTAAGAATGAACTGTGAGAGTGTGTGTGTGTGTGTGTGTGTGTGTGTGTGTGGTGTGTGTACTGCAAATAGGGCCATCTGGGCTTTGTGGGGCCACCAGAAGTTCACTGAATATGCTCTGAATATACTTTCCTCCAAGGTTCAAACTTGGTAGGTAGTATGATATGGGAAGCTGAGCACAGATCTAGATTCTAGGCAACAGCTTAATGGCTACCATACTACCCTTTAGCCATTAGCTACACTCTCCTTTTTCTGCCACCACTACCATCTATAAAGGAAGGAGTGTTTTATCACCTATAAAATGAGGATATTGGATGCAAAGGCACCTAGTTCAAATAAATAATGAGTCACCTTAAATTAAGTGTCCCATTCCAGTTAAAAAATGTGACAAGTAAGTCAGATAAAGAACAACTTCCTTTACTTTTTCATATTTCCCTCAGCATTTAATATGCTGGGTTAACATGATCTGTGTATCTTCTTGGTAGATTCATTCACATCTATTGGCCTGTTAATATAGTGCTGGAGATATAACAGATAAATAGACACAAAACAAAAAGTCTACCTATGACTTTCTTTTTTGGGTTACATCTCCAACAGGCTAAACTGAACTCTCTCAAATATCCAAGCTTTAACCACATGAAAATGTGAAAGTAGAAAATAAAAAGATATAGAGACACAGTAGTGATCATTTGAAAATAATGTTAAGCTACAAGACAGGAGAGTACGTGTATCTACTTATTTTTAATTTATTTTACCCTCGTTGCCCAGGAAAGTACTTTGCGCAGTAAAAGACGCTCAAGAAATTTTTGTTGGCTTGATTTTTTTAATTTAATTAGTTGATAATGACTATAAAGTTAATGAAGCCAGTTAATGAAGCAATACTTACCCCCAGAAAATTATATAATCTACATGTGGAGAACTATTTGGTTTGGAATTAGGCTTCATCTGAAAGTTTCTTGTCATTTGTAGATGCTATTGGTGTTCCCTGGTCTTGCATCATCACGTATGCATCACAGCCAAGGGGACAGAAGATTAGAAAAATAGTAAGAACTATGTTAACTGTAAAACTGATCTACCAACTTCTCTGCATAGCTTTAATGCACAAAATTGTCATTCTTTCAGCCTACATACTGTTAGAAACAACAATACACCAAAGGCAGCCTACATACAGTTAGAAACAACAATGCACCAAAGGTGGAACAAGTACAAAAAATATCTATAGGGATAACAGAATACATCAATATAGGAACTATTTTGTAAATAGCATACAAGTTGATACATTCAATAGACACTTGAAATGATCTAGTAGAATCATAAATGCACAGGTGATTTGGGGAAAAAATAAAAAAGATATTTTTCTGTTTTAAGTTGCTTATAATTTATTAGTGGGGCTTGCTGAGCATACAACTATTTTATATACTTGTGTGATAGTAATAATTTGAAATATTCTTACTTTTAAATGAAATCTTAATGTGGGATATTGATAAATCTCATTTTTGGGTGATGAAAGAGAATTTTAAATGATCTTCATAAACAGATTTAATTAAGTCTCAGAAATTCAAAAGTCACCTTCACCAACTCCCTATTGCTTTCAGAATTAATTATCGATTCTCCCATTTTTTTCTAAAAGTATTGTATATCATGACCCGAATCCACCTTCTTTCTACCATTCTCTCTCAAGACTTCCTATTAAATGCCCAATAAAATAGAATTTATGTTTCTATTCCCTAACCACAATCTGTGCTTTCTTGACTTGGTACCTTTGCCTATGCCTAGAATATCTACTAAAAATGTTATCTCTCTTTCAACGTGTAAGTCAATGTCCAAGAACTTCATGAATATTATTCTTTGCTTTTCTTTCAGAATCGTAACAATACTTTACTTGAATTTCTCTTTCAAAATACAAATAATCCAAAGTGAAGACAATTGGCACAATTTAAAACCCTATATAAATACTAGTTTTTCTTCTTTTCTCTCTTCTTTTTTGACTCCTCACATATTTGATAAGTAGACCACAATGCAGCAAACCATTTGCTTGGTGGTATGTATCCTCAAGGGAGTCAGGATCCAATGGCAGAGAGAAATAAGTAAACCAATGTTTACATTGTAGAAGAAAAAGGACTATGGCAATGTAGGTAAGGAGAAGGAGCAAATAAATTGAACAAAAAAACCAACAAAGAGTTGTGAAACAAAAAATTGCCTTTCAAAAAATCAAGTACTAAAGTACACCTGGAGAAAATATGTTTTCTATCATTTGAAGGAATGATAGAAGATGAGTCTAAAAAGAATGGGAAAAAAATCATGAATGGTCATGTGTGATAAACAAATATCTTTGAACTTTGTTCTGAAAGCTGTAATTAGCATGGAAAGGTTGTATGGAGAGGGTTAGATGTGCATCATGGGAAGACCATCATGGCATCAGTGTTAGTCATAAATTAGAAGGGCTAGACTGGAAAAAGCGAGGTTAGTCAGAAGGCTATTTATTAGATAAATTTGGACAAGAAATGATGAGGACTTGACTAGAAGGTGGATAGAAAAGATGGAACAGGAATAGAGAAATAAATAGAATATACTTTTTATGTCTGGCTTAGGAAATTGCATTACTCTATTTAGAAAGAGAGAGTGAATAAATGTGGAAGAGCAAAGATAAAGGGAGAAGGTGATCTTTTCTGCATATGACATGGTAGATTAGTTGAAGATCTTGAGTAAGTAGTTGAATACGCAAGCCTGAACCAAGGTTATTCCATAAACAAAGATTCCCTGAAGGGGAATGAAGGCTGAAATTGAGTTTGTGATTCTAATACTATTTATCCCAGCGTGAAGCTCATCTGTTCAAAGGGAGGGCTGTCTTTTTCTATTTCATATTTCCAGAGCTGATGACCTCTAGAATTCCCACCAATTTGACTTCTGTAATATACATGGACCTGCTCAGAGGAGTGGCATTGGAATATGGAAATTCATGGTTATTATTTTTCATTGCAGACTCTTTAGAATTGAAGCTAATAACAAAGGTTTTAGAGCTGGATAAGCTTTGGTTCAAATCCTTAACCATTTTTACTCAAAAGCAAGACCATTTAAACTTTTTGAGAGTAATTGTGCTCATTTACAAAATAAAGATAACCGATCCTGAACTCACTGTTATGTAGTCAGAAATAAAAAACAAACATAAGTTCTTACCAGAAATCATGGTACATATAAGAAGCTTAAAAAAAAAAAAAAGATAAATGACATTATCTACTTGATCTTCTTCTTCTTCTTCCTCTTCACCATCATGATAATCTTTCATGTCTGGTTCTTACCCAGTTATGTCAGAGTGAGATAGGTTGGCAATCTGAGCAGCTACACTGTGTCAGGTAGAATTTTTGGTTCTTCCAGAAAATGATTTTGTTTTACATATTTCCTTCATTTTTGTCCTGATCCCAAAATGGATTTCTATTTTCAAATCTTGATATCTCCCCACTCTGTTCTTCCTTTCTCTAAGCAATTAACCATAATTTGTCAAATTAAAAAAAAACCTCTTGAATACCCTCTTCTAATGTTCTTAATTTTTTTACAGCATAGCAAGACTTGAGATTATAAAAGTGTTCTCAGTTCACATATTTCAAAAGTTCCCTTTAAGTTATTTGTAAATTTCATTATGGCCAGAATAATTTGTCTAATAAGCTAAATTCATCTTTATATATCCCTCTACCCCTACCTCATAACAAACTCTTTTGCATTCCCTATAATAGACTGTATCTTGATAATGAAGAATTACTTGTGATGAACACACAAATTGGAATTTATTAAAATAATTCACTATAATATATGTGTTCATAATTATGGAAATGCCATGCAATTTATATTACTAAAAATACAATTATCCTACATGGTTTATACTTAAGTAAGCACAGAAGGCACCACTTTATAGAAATGGTTATATCATAAGGGCAGAAACTATCTCTATATTGTTCACCATTAATTTGTAAAGATGATTATGATTCCTCCCAATTTTTTTGAGAATAGAAGGATTGATAAATATAAAGGTGGATGAGTGAATGGATGAATGGATGAATGGACATAAAAAAGTAAGGATCTTGAAAGTGCATGGTTGAGTTTCTAAAACTAGTATTATCATCTAATTAACTTTTTCATATTCTGTCTGTGAATCTCAACCCCCTTTCACACACATACACACGCACACGTTTACGTATATAAGGTTTTTCAGATAATCAGATATAAATCAGATTATGATTATGTTTATGATTATGTTATAATTAACTGAGGCTCAAAAGACATGAGTCAATGTGTTAGTTTTCTATTGATGTGTAACAAATTATCACAAACTTTGTGATTAAACACAATTCCCATTATTTAGCTCATGGTTCTGTAGGTCAGAAATCTAGCATGGTGTGGCTGGATTTTCTGTTCATGGTATAAAAAATCCTAAAACAAAGTACCTTTGTCCAGGCTGTGTTCATATCTGAAGCTCTGGGGAAAATCCTCTTCAAAGCTCACTTAGGTTGTTTACAAATTCAGCTCCTTATAAATATAGAACTGAAGTTCCCCTTTGCTTGCTGGCTGTTAGTTGGGGACACCTTTCAGCTTCTGAGACTGCTTTTAGCTCCTTATCCTGTGGCCCCCTCCACCTTAGCAACAGGAGACCTCCCTCACATCCAGTCCCTCTCATGCTTTGATTCTCTTTAATTTTTCCCTCTGCAACCAGTCAGAGAAAACCCTCGTCTATTAGAAGGCTAATGTGATTAGATTAGCCCTACCCATATTATCTCCCTATTTTAAAAGTAACTGCTAAATCATCTTAATTACATCTAGAAAATTCCTTTTGCAAAGTAAGATAACATAATCAAGAGAGACAGACATACCAGAGAGTCTGGGTCATGGGAGCCATTTTAGAATTATGCCTACCACAATCAGGGGTGTCAAATGCCATACATAGTTGCTTTACATAGTTAATTTAAATGTAAATATAGCTGAAATCAATCCACCAATGGTTTTCCAAAGATATTTTTGATTGTATAAATATATTCTTGTTATGGTTATAATAGGTCATCTCATTATTTGCTATTATTAATCCACATTTAGGTATAACATAGCTAAATACAACACATTATATTGGCTTTTATGAATTTATTCTTGAAGACTGCTGTTGTTTCGGATGACAGTAGCTATGTTTTCATTATTTTTTTTTGCCAGTATAATTATGGACCTTATTTTCAACCATGCAGAGAAGCTTTAATCTAAAATCTTTAATAGTTAAAGTGATATATAAATTTCTATTTGTATAACCTACTGGATTCATAGTTCTAAATGTGGGTATTATTCATTCAAACACTCAAAGATAACTTGTGGCTTAATTTATGTGACAGGTAGGATATTTGGAATACATGACTTTATTTTAGATGGGATATGCAATATATTTTGTTCCCTGCAGTACCTTGGTTCCTCAAGGTATATCTTATCAAGACCAGACAAGTGCTCAGAATGAACATTACTACAACAGTATTATTATGTTATTTAGTGTTGATTCTCCAACAGCTTTGCATTTTCAAAACAAAAATCTATCTATCTACACACACATACATATTTGGATTTTATAGTCATTAAGTCACTAAATCGGTTTGTTTTTATTCTAGTTTCTTTCAAGCCATTTAGATCATAGCTATGCAGGAAGGCCATATCACATGATTTAGACAATATGTTTGCATAGTAATGTTATATCATTTTAGTTGAAATTGCGTGAGATGTTTCATGGGTAGGTTCCTCTCCTTTCAATCAAGTAAATGATTGGATTAGCAACCTGAGCTCACTCTAAATTAAAGAGTTGAAGATCATATTTAAAAAGTTATGAATATAAAATACAACTTTATTTGTACAGTGAGGCCATCCTTTTACAAAGAACCAATTAATTTAACTTGAACTTACTAATCAATCAACAATAGCAATGGGAAAAATCAATATGAGTGCCTGAAACTGGCTAAGCCTCTTTTTTTTGATCAAGACAGTTTTAATCCTATCTTCCTTTTACTCCTTTGATCCTATTTTACACACACACACACACACACACACACACACCTGTTATATTGCATATAACAATTAATTTAAGAAAAAACCCAGGAACCTTGAAGAACAGGCAGTAATATATATTGCATTGGATATGGGACTGTTTTTCCTTGTTTATTTGACTACAGAATTTCTGTAAATCATTGTGCACAAGTATAGCAATACCTAGGATTAGGTTTCAGATCCTCAGTTGAAATAGACAAAGAAATAAACCCAAGTTTTCATAACCTAGAAATTATGAAAACAAAATTCAATATATTGGAGAGTCATCTATCTAAAAAAAGAACATTGTAGAAATCAACATAAATTGACTATATTTAACAAGACTAAATAATTATGCCTTGGCTTAACTCTGCGAAGTCATCGTATAAGCATGATTTAAAGAAACACAAATCCTACTGTAAAGGAAAAGAGTGTCTAACAGACTTCAACTGGTCTCATAATTCATCTCTTCCAAAAGTTCGAATGCTATACATTGTGAGGAAATTTGAAGATTTTCTTTTTAAAATTCTTATCAAAATTCTTAAATTTGTTATAAGAATAGATATGCTTGGGAATTATTTTCAAACAACTAAAATTAGGTGGAGAAGAAATTTTATTAAAAACCAAAGCAATCAAAAATGCTTTTAATTTTTCTTTTGGACTTATAGGAAAAAACATGTCATATCTATAAGATTCTTCAGAGTATAAAAGAGTCTATAAAGAAGTAGCTTAGTATAGTGAAAGAAACATGGCACAGGCAAAACAAACTCAACTCAAACAATTAGCAGCTATGGCTATGTGACTTTTGGCCAGTTACCTACCCTCTCTTAACAATTTTCTCCTCTATAAAAATGTGATAATATATTTATAAAAATATTGGATATTAAATGTCTTAACTTATATAATGGATCTAGTGAAGTGCTTATATAATAGTTTTTTTCTTTTTGATGTCAAAAATTGCTTCCATATAAATTTAGATAGCTACTGGAGATCACCTCAGTGTTCAAAAGGCACAAAGAGTAAGTCTTTCATAATTTGAAGACACCCATGATCTTCACATCCATTGTTGTATGTTCTCACGTCCAAGCTATACATCTTTAGTTTCTTTAATATTTGAATTGTTTTAAGATACTCACACCATTAACTTTCTTAGTTACATTCTCAGTTTGTCTAAGAATAAGAGCTAAACATGAGCATCACACTCAAGCCATGATTTGACTAGTACTGGTTGAGAAAGAATGTTCCTTTCTGTTTTTGGGACAGAATACGTCCATTAAAGATGGGGGACAGCAATAGCAAAAGGTTTAGTTTTTCAGTATGATTCGTATTGAGCTTGTCCCCATCAAATCTTCACCTTCTAATCAAATGGTGCTGCTTTAGGAAATATTTCTATCTACTCATTTTATCTGTATCATATTTAGATCTGCATAATTGACCTAATCTTCAACACCGATTTCTACAGAATAATTTTTACTGATAATTTTACTAAATTTCAGATAAGAACAACATCAAGGACAACAAATAAGAATTAATTGTATGTGATTCTACATAATGAACATATTGAAGAACAGAATGATAGCTGTACTGAAATATGGAAATTTGATCTTTACAGAAAAGCTCAAGTACTTCAGACACATGATTTTTTCATAAGGTAACACTGTTGTCATATGCAATGAAAAATACAAGCCCCTGGTTATTTATGGCATTATCTTGTATGTGAAACTATTGCTATGGAAGCAGAGTTAAAATTATTCCAATAATGTAATGTTGACTTTCAGTCAGCTTAAGTAAGCTCTTGTGACCAATTGATTTAGAACGGAATTGCTAGATAGTCCTCCAATTTAGAATAATTTAATAGGCCTCATTATTAAGATAAATGTGTCTTTCATTTGTGAAAGCACTGGACACCTAAGATTTACATTTAAATCAAAATTTCCCCATTATTTCAAAACAGTTGATAATGTTGCTCTACTGTTGCTACTAAAATACATGACATTAACTACAGCAGAGATTTGTATAAATTACTAAGGACCTAATTTTACAAAGGGGAAAAAATTGAGGCCCTAAATCTTAGAAATTAGGTAAGATTAATGTGGCAATGATGTCTTTTAGTAGAGTATTTTTATCTAACTTCTTATTCCTGACAATCATAAACATATGATTTGCAACTAGACTTACTAAATGTCAGTGATTGTTTTTGAAAATGTGAAATAGTGTATTAACATTAAGAGCTTAAACTGGAATCTGTTCAATGTTTGGATTCCAAACCTACTCCTACTCCAGTATTATTAGCCATGTGACCTGATGTAAGTGGTTGAACCCATCTGTGCCTTAGCTTTCTTACTGGTAAAATGTGAATTATAATAATCACTGTATTATACAATAAAAGCAATAGTGGATGAATGAGATTGTGGCTTCAATATTTCTTAGTATAGTACCTGACACATTAATAATAATGACTGTGGGAGAAAATGAAATCTACAGTGATAAAAAATAATTTTTACATCTTTAACCATCCACTCAATAGCAGGCAATAGGACAGGGCAAATAAATCATTTGTGGATACTAGTGGCATCCTCGGGGCAAAGATTATGAAACAAAGATGGCAGTGGAGATTCCGCAGTAGTTGTAGCCTTATATGTGCCCTGGGAGTTAGGGGGCTGTGGTGTTTCACTATGCTGTAGAGTTCTAGGCTCGCCTGAGGCAGAAGCCTTCTGCAAATATCAGCCTTGATACAGTGTAAAAAGAAAATCAAAGTCTCAGGGCCACCCCTTCCCAACTCCTTATACAAAAGAGAAGGTATTAATAAAAGGCTCGGTGAAGAACTGGCCCCACAGATCCACTCACTAAGGAAATTCCTTGCTAACTTCCCATGAGCAAGGGCATGTAAATTGTTCCTATGTCTAGCACCTAAAACTGAAGCCCATGGGATTCCACACTGGTAATGAATTACAAGTTTATGTTATAGATAACAGAACTGGAGACAAGACAGACTTAGACATTCTTCCACCTACCCAGGACATCCACATAATTGATGCTTCTTTCATTCCTTTATTTTATATAAAATATAGATTTCTTGGGCTTCACAGGAGTGTACACTTTGCCTCATCAGCCCTCCGCCACTCCCCATCCCACCTTTTTCCTTCTGTCTGCATGCCTTTAAAATGCTGACAGTTCCAACTTCCCCTTGGGAAAAACAGCCACAGCTTATCTGTGGTTCCTGTTTTTCCTGGGCGTGTCCTCAAAATCGTGGCTTAATAAACTTCCATTGATTGAGACTTTTTGCCTCAGTCATTTACTTGGGTCAACAACAGCAACAAGGATGATTTATTTTGAAACTCAAAGATATATTACATTTTGGAAGACAAACCTTGCAAGGATAAGGGTGAGAAGTTCTTGCCTATCTTCTTCCTTCTCAAGTAAAAAATACTTCCCCAGAAGCCCAGAAATTGGTCTGTAATTGCCAGCCTATAGTGTCCATTACTTACATTACATATTTATTTGGCATTTCACTATTTACACATATCTTTGATACTCTACTCCATTTCATAGTTATGATAAATAATTGTAAGAATTTTATAAGGAAATGTTCTTTAGGTAAAGAAATTGAAGTTTAGGACGGCTCAATCACTTATCCAAGATAGATGGTGAATAAGTAGTAGGGCCAAGATAAGAGCTCTTCGTCCCATTTTCATTGTTATGCTTTTTCATCACAACTTCCCAAACTAGTCAAGGATACACTGACTAGCTTCTATAGCAACAGTGAAGTAAATTATCTTATTGTATTATATTAAATTACATTGGTGGAGTAGTATATAAAGAATATTGAATAGTTACTTAGTGAATGATGACTGGGGCAGGAAATTAGGAAAATAATAAAAACTCTGTCTTAATGTCTAGCAACTCCAAGTGGTCTACTGGATTATTGGTGATAGCATGAGGGGACTTAGTACCGAAAAGAAGTACTAAGACAACACTAGAACAGAGCGTATCTCAGGTGTTATGTACTCCAAAACAAATTACTGACATTATATTTTCCTCAGATCCAGCACTTACAGCTTTTTTATAAGTTATGTTGAATCAGAAATTAGTTGTTTCATTGAGTCAATAGCTCACAAAGGCTATTATGTGACCATATACTTACCTGGTAGAAATGTGACTTTTTTTCTTTACAATTTAAGGAAGAAAGGAAAGGTTGAAATATTTTGTTATCTTGTTTGTACTGATGCTCAGCTGGGGTTTAGCAAGGTGATCTGTTAATAGACTACAGTAAACTTTCGAAGCTTTTCAAGTGCATCCATATTTCTCAGAATTATAAAGGGAAATTATAATATAGTTACATGTGTATTAGGAACTGATACTTCAAAAATATAAAATATCATTATTTGATGAGACTGACTAAAATCTTTGAACTGATTGAGCAAGTAACACCTAGATTGCATGAGTCATACAGACAAGGCAAGCTATCCACTGACACAGAGAAAATGAGATTGTTTCTGAAGTGAAGGCTACTATTGCATGCCAGACTTGGTTTTAGTAATTAGCCAAAGAAATAGAAGTCTACATTGAAATTCAGGAGTATAATTGTTTTTACTCCATCAGACAATATGGAAATCTGTTTACATAATGGCGTGGCCCGGCTTCAGACCGAGGAATGAACGCAGAGACATAGAGATGCAGACACATGACTGCAGCCCGTACAAAAAGACACAGACACCACAAGACAGTATGAGGCTGCAGCGAAAGCTCTTGCTGTAGCTGTTTTATTTATAATACAGGCTGTTTGGCAACTGTCCCACCGCAAGTTTTTTGTTCCCACACTGTCCCGACTCAACACGTCCCAGTTCCTTGTTGTTTCGTCTCCGGCAAACAAATGTTTGTATATCAACTCCCTAGCCCCTCCTGTTTGCAGGGTGAGGGCGCTGTGGACTTGCATGCAAGGCCACAGATATGTTCTTGAGAAAAACAATAAGGAAACTTATTGTTCCCAGACAAAGGTGTCCTCTACATCTCCCGCTTTTTATTTTGTTTTAAGGCATGGGACGCTGTGTTCGGACATGTTGCAACACCACCATTATTTTATGATGTTGTTGTTCTTTATTCATTCTTCTTTGGGACCATCGCCTGTAGACTATGAAAAAGCAGACAACAACTAATAATACAATGCATAGATTGCTAGTAACTGATACAAACCATGTTTTAAGGTGTTCAAAGGAATTTAATTGGGTGAGACCATTGGCCAGGCCCCGAAAGGTCTCCGCCTCATTCATTTCTGGGAGACTATCATGGAATACATCAGTTCTTTCTCATTCCAAATGTTGGAAATCAGAGGTTATATTGACACTGCCAGATAAGAGATTACGGAATGAGTTCCAATGTCTGCTCACATTAAAAGGAATAGGGGTAACACAAAATCGGGAGGAATTCCAATCGCAGCGGAGAAATGACTGCATTGTCAATATTTGAATTTGGTCACCTAGTCACTGTACCATATGTTGCAAATTCATAATTTCTCCTTCTAATCTTGTATCAATTTCATGTCGATGCTGCCATAGTCGGTGGGAGTCTTCATGCCACTGACAAACAAAGTCAGCCATATGGATACTTTCATGCAAAGCCAAGCTAGCTGCTGCAGCAGAAACAGCAGTGGCTACCTACCCCATAGCAGTGGTTATAATTAGGCCTATTGCTCTCTTGGCTTTATGTGCTAGAGCAGATACCTTGTCGAGTAGGGTAGTGAACATGGCAGACTCGCTCCATGGTTTTGACAGATTTACAGGAAGCCATAGCTCAGTCTAAGCCTTTAAAATGTACAGACTATGCGAGCTTTCATTGAAAAATTGCCAAGAAGTATGGTTAAGGCACGTACGCAGAGAACAGTTACTTACACAATGAATATGATTAATTGATGAATTCTAAGTGACTTTGCCCATCAGCAAGAGATATGGATAGGAAACACAGGCCAAGATATATATAGAATGATTCTTACGTAAGTGGACCTAGAAACCTACTGAGTTATTATAGGACATGTTACCTGTCCATATATTTATATGCTTTCCAGATGCAAGCAGTTTTCATATATGGCCTTGCACTGCAGTGGTTCCCAAAAGATGAGGTTGAGGAGGGGATAAGCCCTTATCATGCCATATAATAGCTTTATTTGCTGAGGCATCTAAGGAGTTAAACCTATGATGCCACCGAAGTGAATGATTAGAGAATTTTTCATGAAAATTGCCATGGGGGCTCCAATCAGCAATTGGTGGGGTTTCGCTTAAAAGCTTCAAAGCTTTGCCTCTACATTTAGTCCACTCTATATGTTGTAAAGGAGCATCAACATTTGGCATCGCACATATGAGCAAGGGTGACTGGCCTTTAGTCAGATTATTAGGTTTTCCTCACAGGCCTTTTACGGATAACAGAACCGTGAAGGCCGCAAAAGAGGAGGTATTATACTGTAGCCCCCAGGGTTCATGGGAAATAGGCAGACAAGGCCTAAGACCGAAGCAGATAGGATATCCTTCCACACTTACAGAATAATTGGAGATTAACCTTCCTTCCTTGTTGTTATATAAAGACTGGGTTTGGTAGGGAGCAGGCATCCAGTTAGAATCATTGGTGTATACCATGACTTCTGGGTCACCCCATGCTACAGCTTTGAATAAAGGGGGATATGGGACACAGGTCTAATAGGTATAAATAGAAGAGGGACACACGCAGCCTACCTGGCAAGAAACAATGGCGAGCATTGCCAGAAAAAGAGTACCAGGGTTGCGCAGCTGTTGAGCGCGTGTTACCACATTTTCAGCCTCCTGAGTAAGCTTCTTAAGCTGCTTGGTGGTGTGGCCCAAGTCGTGGCCACCATGTAGGTCCTGCTGTGAATAGTCAAGTTCTCGAATTCCTTGAGAAGGTCCTTGGTCCGCCCTCGCTTGACCATCGCGTCGCTTAAGACCACGCGTTGGTACCCACTCACAACCAGTATCTGTGGAAACATAAGCATAGCCCCAACCCCAATGTAGTACCACCCCATCCCTCCAATCACTAGTAGATAAACGGACCTAGAAAGGATCAGGAGAAGAAGGAGCTACAGGTTTAACGGGGGTGAAATGACGCTCCGCAGCAGAGGTTCTCAATGCCTGTCAATGATTCAAAAAATTTAATGTGAAAAGGGCTCGAAGAAGATGACGATGAGGTGACTCTGGAGTTCCCCCTTTTTGTTTTAAAAGTTGAAGTTTTAAGGTATGATTGACACGTTCAATGATAGCTTGGCCTTGACTATTAAAGGGTATACCAGTAACATGATGGATGGAATACAGGTGAAAAAAATCAGCCAATTTGTGAGAGGTATAGGCCGGAGCATTGTCAGTTTTAATAGTATGAGGGAGGCCCATAACAGCAAAGCATGAATGTAGATGGGTAATAACTGTATTAGCTTTTTTAGAACTTTGAGTTGTGGTCTACTGAAAATGAGAACAAGTATCAATAGTATGGTGAATATAGTGAAGATGACCGAAAGAATGAAAATAGGTAACATTTATTTGCTAAATTTGATTGCGTTGAATCCCTCGAGGATTTACCAGCCTGGTAAAAGAGAAGGAAGATTAATAGGGGCACAAGCAGAACATGAGAGGACAATCTGTCTGGCTCGCTTATGAGCGATAGAGAAGCGACGTTGTAGCCCTCCAGCATTGCTATGGTGCAAGACATGTTCGGCGTGTGCCTGTTGAACAGAAGCAATCAGTAAGGGATCAATAGTAGCATTGCCCAGGGTAAGAGGGCCAGGGAGGCCAGAATGGGAACGAATATGAGCAATATAAAGAGGACCAAACGCCACCGAAGGGGAGTTAGGGAATTGAGAAGTAACATAAATAGTATATTGAGAGTCACTGAGCATGTTTCAAGTTGTCGAAGGGAAATCTGGTAAAACCAGAAAAATAGCATATAATTCACTTTGTTGGACTGAAGAGAAAGGGAAGAGACAACTTTCTGTGCAACTGAACTCCAATACCCTGTTTTGGAGGAGCTGGATGCATCAGTGAAAAATGTAGGGCCTGGAACAGGTTATGATGCAATATTAGAAATAGGAAGAACAGAATGAGTCTGAAGAAAAGAGAATAGTTTTTGGGCCAGATAATGATTATCAAACTGACCTACAAAGTTGGCACAGGCTATTTGCCAGGCAGTTGAAAATTCAAAATTTGCCCGTATATCCTTGGCTGTTAATTTAGTAACAATATGACAGGGATCCCGGCCAGAAAGTTGCCTACAACATCGCCGGCTGCAAATAATCAAAGAAGCAAGCTTATCCAAATAGGTAGTCAGTTTCTTGTTCTGTTGATTGGGTAAAAACAACCACTCAAGAATGCCATGGTCTTGGCCTAAACATCCAGAAGGTGAATGGGGTGTATGAAATACATAAAAAACTATAGAGCAGGAAAAATCAAGGAATGTCAAAGTTCCAGAGGTAAGTCGCTGTTCCATGAACTGCAACTCATTTTCTGCTTGTGGGATAAGGGTATGAGGGCTAGTCAAGGAACTATCACCTTCCAAGGTAGAAGCAAATATTGTAGGGCGTAGGTGGGAATGCCTAAAGTTGGGCGGAGCCAATTAATGTCTCTCAAAAGTTTTTGAAAATCATTTAAAGTCTTTAAATTTTCCCCTGTGAATTTGTAATTTTTGAGGTCGAATCTGCATTTCTGACAGGCAATAGCCGAGACAGTCAATAGGCAGGTCAGTTTGAATCTTCTCTGGTGCTAGAATTAAATTATAAGAAGTTAGTTGTTGTTGGAGATCAGAAAAAGCAGCATCTTGTTCAGCCGCAGTAAGGCTGTTAAAAGAATGTCATTTATATAATGGTACAACACAACAGCAGGATTTCGCAGACGCTCTGGGATCATAGCGCGATCAACAAATTTCTGGGGCTATTTAACATGCCTTGGGGCAAAATCTGCCACTGATACCGTTCTGTAGGACGGCCATTGTTGTATTCTGGAATGGTAAAGGCAAATTCTCTTTGTCACAGGATTGAAGAGGTATAGTGAGAAAACAGTCTTTTAAATCTATGACTAGCATTGACCATCCTCTAGGTATCATAGAAGGAAGGGGCAAACCAGGCTGTAGAGGACCCATAGGTTGGATACATTTATTGATTTCTCACAGATCCATTAAGAAGCGCCATTTACTTGACTTTTTTCTGATGATAAAAACAGGAGAATTCCAGGGGGAAGTAGTCTGTTTAATATGACCTGTGGCGAGCTGTTCAGAAACCAACACTTTTAAGGCCTCGAGCTTTTCAAAGGGTGGTGGCCACTGCTCAGTCCACACAAGAGTATCTGTTTTTCAGCGTAGGGGTAGAGCTCGAGGAATTTCCTTAGCAGTGGCAACTAGTTTAAAGAAGAAGAATCTACAGGAAGCAGGGGGTTATACCCCATTTTAAGCATCATGTTTTTGACATTAGGAGTAAGGTGAGGGATAGATAAAAATGCTCCAAATTGATAAAGGAGATCCCTGTCCTATAGGTTAACAGTAATGTCAACAATATAAAATGACAAGGAGACTCGCTGCCCATCAGGGCCAAGGCATGCCAAGGCGTCATTGCTGCGATAAACACACTGAGCTTGGCCTAAGCCAGATAAGACTGTAGGGACAATAGTTTGGGTTAATCAGAAGGTC
>CAUYSK010015799.1:0-47343 GCA_963575035.1 Avahi laniger | reverse complement strand
TACTTTCATTAGGTTGATTAAGAGGGGCCTCTCTGAAAAGGCGGAAGCTGAAACCTGAAACATGAGAAGGAATCAACCATTCAGAAAGTCTAGGGTATGAATGGCAAACACAAAAGCCCAGAGATACAAAGTTGCTTAGTGTATTCTAAAAACAAAGCCCAAGTAAGTACGGCTGGAATTAGAGTGAAAGGAAATATGGTCTAAGATGAAGGATGGAGTTTGGATTATATTCTAAAACTAACAGGAAATGATTGAAGGATTTTAAGCAGAGAAGAGATATGGTTTCATTACATTGATGAATGACCACTCTGCTGTTGAGACAACAGATTGTGGGGTGGGGGAAAAGGAACTAGATGCAGGAATACTAGTCTAAGCAAGAGATAATGGTGGCTTGGACCAGGTTGTATGCAGGGGGAAAAGAGTATTGTGGTGGTATTCGGGATGTATCACTAAGGCTGAGCTAACAGGACTTGCTGATAGATTATTGTGAAAGGAGAAGGCCAAGGAAGGGTCCAGTATGACTTTCAGATTTTTGGCTTGGGAATCTGAATATTTGGAGGTACCATATACTGAAATGGTGGAGACTATTGGATGAAGAGGTTTAGAGGCAGGGGATCAAAAGTTCCATTAGAGATCTACTAACTTTGAAATACCCAGTGATACCCAGTTAGAGATGTTGGGGCAAGAGAACATGCAGACGTGAAGTTCTCGGAAGAGGTTCTGAACTTAAAATATACATTTGGTAGTCATCAGCATGTGACTGGTGTGATATGTAGAACTCACTGGTACACAGGAGTTAAATAAATATGCCTGAAACTCATAGTGTCTTGAAAGAAATGCATCAAGGCCTTTTCTCCTTGGAGATTTAACATTATTTCAGATCAAATGGATTGAGATGATGCTGACTGAGGTCCAATGGTAGGAAAGGGCCCATTGGAGAAGGCAAAGTCTGGACTGATGACCCTAGGCTTGAGCAAAAGAGCTTATAGAGTGAATGAGAGGCAGGTCTGATCAGAGCATATGACTGACTTTGGAAGTTCAACTTGACTCTTGTCACTCACTGAAGGTCTGTTTGGGGACAATGACTGAGCAAGTGAATGTAAACCAAAGAGCTATCAACTTGGAAGTTCAAGTGTATTGCTCTTGGTCCAGCATGCAGCTGGGGAGTGCAAGATATCTTCCTATACAGAGAACGGCTATTGTCTGTGCAGCGAGGATGCCATTGCCACTTCAGGTAAGAAAGCTGCATCTAACTGTGCAGGGTCTGTTCTCAACCACAGATAAAGCTGCAACAGAAGCAATGACAGATGGAAACTGCAACCTTCAAAATCGTGAGGAGATTCTCCAGGCCTCTCCTTCTCTGGCTGTTGAAATCAGAATGAGTCTCTTTAGTCAGAGTCAGACTCTAGACAACATAAGGGAAAGCCCCAAAACAGAGAATGGACATCTTGTAAGTTGAGCTGATAAGGTCTCGAGTATTTAATTTGATTATTATAAGGATAAATGTCCTTATTTGTACCCCAAACTGGTGAGGTGCTTCATATGAAATATATAAATATAGGTTATTATCATACTTTATAAAGCTATTGAGGTAGTGTGATATAATAGTAAGCAAGAGTTTAAATCTGAATTTGAAACATGAATTTATCACTTATGAATTATTTGACATTAGGAACATTACCTAACCTTAAACTAAGGATTAAAATAAGCTTCATGGAGTCATATGGATCAAATGAAACAATATAAGTAAAGTACTAGTCCCTGTTTCACGGTAAATGTTCAACAAATATTAGCTATCATTAAATTCTTATTGAGCATTATTAAGCTATTACTTAAGTTCAACTTGTTAGACCCAGCCCATTGTTTTGAATTCATTTTGAATTCTGCTCTGCTCAGCGTCATGCTGGCTGATAATTTGATAAATAGTATCATTTATGTTCTTATACAAATATATTTTTTTAATTTTTACAGACAAGAGCCTCCAAGCCACATTAAACTCTCCCTTTCCCGACCCTACCTACCCAATCCTACCCAATTATAGTTTTTGTTGCATTCTAGAAATTTCATATGCCTTAATCTTATCTCCCTTACTAAACTACAATTTCTTTGAGGATAAAGAGTAGGTCTTTATCTTCTTTTAAAATGTCCTACCACATCTTCAACTGTATTAGGAATATAGGAGCCAAGAAATATATACTTATTTATTTAAAGATGGTCCTAAGCAGAATTTGCACGTAAGTATTGATTATTTTCTATTTTTGGTTTACTGCTCCCTGGAAATGTAACACAGATACACACATAAAATTGTGATATTTATGTATCACAATTTCCCTATGAATCAGGTTCCTTTTCTTTAAAATGAGGACCACACAAGGCAATCTTTGAAGTCCTTTTCTGGTCTAAAACTCTTTTATATTATTAAATAAAAAACAATTACATTTCTAAAAATTTCCAAAGATAGTGAATAATCAATTCACTTATTCAACAAATATTTACTGAAGGATTTTTATGTGCCAGACAGTCTTCTAGGTGCTGGGAATAGTGGTAACAAAACAACATCTCTCACTTCATGTTAACCTACATTCCAAAGAATTTGTTTCCTTAAAATCTTGATCAAGGTAATTTTGAAATCAGGAGGAAGAATGATACAGGCCATACATCAGCGTTTTAGCCTTTAGTAAGAAATCTTCATCTATAATATCCATTTTCCATTTCATTCCAAAAGAAAGAAACCCTGGTTCCAAGCCAACCCATGAATTTTCTATTCAATCATCAAAATATGAAAGTCAGACACAGATAAGATTCCTTCTATCCACTTCACACATAAGTATCTGTCTATTTTGTCTTGAAAATAATTCCCATTATCCACCTTTCCCATTCACTCCTACTTCCCCATTCAGACCTTCATTTATTCTAACCTAGATTAGTACAATAGTCTCCTACTTGGTCTCACCCAGATGAGCTACTACAGCCAGTCCCTGCTTAACAAAGCGTAGCTCTCAGCATGCTTCTGAGTAGCACTCTAATTCAGAAACCTGTGATTCCTTGTTGTCTTTATGACAAAATCCAAATTTTTTAACCTGGTGTGTCGGGCCTTCTACTATCAGACTCAAAGTTGTTTTTTAATATTATTTCCTTCCTCGTCTTCTTACATATTCTTTGCTCCAACCAAAATACACTACTTACTCTTCAGCTCTGCCTTTTACCCTACACACCCATTACTTCTGATCTCTGGGATTTCTGGTCCTTCCACTGGGAATTTTTGCCCTTCCCCAAAATATGCATGTTCTCATCTCACTATCAGTAGCTTAAACACATAGGTATTTATTTTCTCACCTATCAAGAAGCCCAGATTTAGGGAATCCACACTTACCATCATCATGAAAAACACTGACTCCTAAATTCCTACTCTACTGAACTGAGCAAGTGAATTTCATATTCATGAAAACAAGATAGTTGTTATAACTGCTAGGATTACATCCCCAAATCTGGCTAGACAAAGAGGGGAAAAGAAAGGTTATGCACCTATATCATGAAAGCGAAAGCTTTTCCAAAATTCCCTAGTAGGTTTCCACTTACATCTTATTGGCCAGTCTGCATTATCAAGCCAAATCTAACTTCAAGAGAGACCGCAAAACACATTTTGTAAGTGAACTCATTATCACTCCAAACAAAAATCAGCTTTCTCTTAATAAGGAAGATAAGAAGAGTGGATATTAACAAGACAGTCTAAAGTATCTGCCACTGTTGGCAGCCAACAGTATCAAACACACACAACGAAATAGGCTTTATTTATAATGCTTCTAATCCACACAGTTGCATGATTTTGCCTCCATCTTTCCAACTTTAAATAAACAGCAAAGGCAGGGGCAACACTGATTTACAAATCATCGCTCACACACAATCCTGGCCAGAGCCTTGCTTTATTTCCTGTTACTCCATTTCTTCTACTCTTCCCACTTAACCAGGTAGGAACAATGATTCTTTCCTGCAGTTAGTGATGGCTAGGACCGAAGCAGAGGGCACTGGGAATGGAGACTGAAGGGCTATTATAGGGCCTGACTCTGGATGCTGTGCCTATAAAGTATGAACTCTAATTCTGGTGTTAATTATTGCATTATTATCAAACACACAGAATTAGAAAAATATACAATTCTTTGATTTTACACCAAACCCTACAGTCACACCAACTGCTGAGTGTATCTGTTCTCTTTCCCTGTTCTGCATTTGAAAAGCTAGGCTTCTGGTTTTCAGAGATGGGACTTAAGAATGAGTTTATTTTGTAGAAACTATGTTTTTTATTGTGGTAAGATATATATAATATAAAATTCACCATGTGAACCATTTTCAGGTGTACCTCTCAGTGGCATTAAGTATATTACATTGTTATACAATCATCACCACTATCCATTTCCAGAACTTTTTCACCACCCCAAATAGAAACTCTGTGCCCATTAAACAAAAACTCTTCATTCCTCCCTTTTGCCCAACCGCTATCTTTTTCTACTTTCTGCCTCTATGAATTTGTGTATTTTAAGTTTTCATTTAAGTAGAATCATACAATATTTGCCCTTTTGAGTCTGATTTGTTTCACTTGGCATAACATTTTTAAAGTTCATCCATGTTGTAATATACATGAGAATTCCAATCCTTTTTAAGACTTGAATAATATTCTATCATATGGATATGCTACTTTTTGTCTATCCACTCACCTGTTGATGGACATTTGGGTTTTTTTCATCTTTTGGGTATTGTGAATAATGCTGCTATAAACGTTGGTATACAAGAAGCTGTTCCAGTCTCTGCTTTTAATTATTTGGGGAGAAATTGTATTTTAAGCAATGTGAAAGTTGTGGTTGAAATAAATCAGGTATGTTATGTATCTGTGAGACTTTTGTGAGCCAACCTCAAAAATTACTAATATATATCTCCTATCTAATAACTTTAAATTTACTTACAAACTTAAATATGATTCCCTAACATATTTTAGTTCTTTGACCTTACACAGTCAGAAGAATAAGGGACAGACATGATTCCTGGGCTAAGCGTGACATGGGGAATTGGGTTGCTGTTAACCAGCCCCCAGTAACAAAATGGAATGGGAACAAGATCAGGTGTTGAGGCCTGTGGTTCTCCCGACTCCACCCACCTGCTGTCTCTCTAGAAACAAACGTGGTAGATTCTTATAATTAAGGATTCCCAGGACAGCGTACGGATATAAAATTATGAGGACAATTAACATGGAAAGCAGAGATATTTGAAGAGCCTGAAGACCCTGAGCATTTTATTTCTAGAGGCTTTATTCGAAATCCCATCAAACACATAAAATGCATCCATATCCCACATTAAAATGTTTTATATAGCTAGAAAAGGGTTGAATTAAGGTGAAGCTGAGTGGTTAGACTTATTTCCGTATACCTGATTAAACATATATTAATTTATATTTTGCCATTTCCTTTTAGTAGTTTGCAGCCAATAAATTATTTTTCAGGTTTCAAGTATTTTCCCAGGCCCTTAAAAGTGCATAGGCCATAACGATATGGGTAATTGGCTCTGTATTAAGTCTTGATCTCAAAATAATCCTCATTTGCACCCTCTGAGGACACTTGCTTGTGGCAGTATACTCTGACCATAACTAATTTTTTGACACTAATGCAGTAACCAAAAGAAAAAACAAACAGAAAAAAATATATATTGTCTCTACAATTTCTGGTTATAAAATAAAATGTTTACCAGAGCCAATGTACCACAACACCAACTAAGTGCTAGGAATCAGAAATTTCTAGAATCAACACCAACAACCTTTCAGAAACAAGCTGCCAAATTCCTGATTCCTGTAGTTTCTTGAGATAGGAAAATGCAGTAGTAAAAGGCAAGCATTAAAACAGATAACCTCTCCCTATTCCCATATATCCGCAGACAATTAAAGACTCTCGGAATAACAAAGTCTTCTGTTAAAATTCAAAGCTAACTCCTTTTAATTTCTTAAGCATCTACTGCGAATTACTTTAATAGCATAATAAAATCACTTTCTTCCTAATATAGAATTGTGTCTTCCAGTTGGACGTTCCCTCGAAGGCTAGAGATATATTTATTTTGTGATTAGCCTTTCATGCCTCCAAGCTTTGGCATGAGCACTTTCTATCTTCCTGGAAGATTTTTCACCACTTCTTTAGCTAATAAAATGCCTGCCATCCTTTAAAGCCCAATTTAAATGCCATTGTCTCCACAGGTTCTTTCTGGTTCCCAGAGGTTCCCAGACTCAAACCCATTTCTCTGTTCCCTCAGGATTTACCACATTTTATCTCATTTGTAAGTCAGCATGTCTGTTGCCTGCCACTAGAATTTCAGGTCTGGAAAGCGGGGCCTTTGCCATAATCATATCTGTGTCACCATGCACCTAGCACACTTAAATTCATAAAGCAAGTGATTATTTTCTCCATTATACACACTCTATGCTTTGTATGAGGGAGGCAATTATTCCATTAATTTTACCTAGAACGTAAAAGACCGCAAACTGACCATCTGTTCTCCCGCTTTGTGATAAAACATTTTTGAGTATGATTTTGGTTTTGGTTAACTTTCTCATTTTTTCATAGCAGCTAATTGTTGGGCTTTCCACTTGTCTCAAAGTTCCCATCACCTTGTGGAGATCATTACAGACAACGCTTCAACTGTATCATAAAAAGCTGCTAACATAGCCAAAAGTTTTTCCACTTTTAGATTTCTGGGACGTGTTTTGGGAGAAGATATAGTTAGGTGAGTGTAGCTATGTGAGAGCAAAAGGAAGTGGGAGAAAGGTTGATAAAGTGTTATTGGCCTTCTGAGGAAGCTGGTTTATGATGCTCAAAGATCACTCATTGTGTTGTTGATTTCTTAGGGAATAATCAACATTAACTTTCTATTATTATGGCCCTTTAGCTATAAAAATTAAGTAAATTCCATGCAAAGATTTCCCTATTTATATAGGAGGAAACTATTCATTGATAAAGATGAGAAAAACTTTCTAGTTTACTACTTCCGGTGAATCCCAACATCGTAGATAATTACTCCCATCAGAATTAACTACTATAATTATATTAGTGCCCTCTGCTGTACATGTGAAAAATTACAGAAAATTAAGTGTTACTTATTTCAAGATTTGTCTAGACATTCTTGGCTTTGGCATTTTCCTGAAGCAAGTCTTTAACAGCACCCTTATTTAATTTCAGCTGAACAAACTTTTAACATGCTGGGTGGAAATTTACCTCCCATAATTACTATCTAATCCAAACACAATAACAAATTGTGTGTAAAAGGCAATCATCATAGGCCTATTGTCATGCCAACGAAAATACTGATTAAATGTTTGTGAAATAATTGAAATTATTTCATGACATGGCAGTTATTTACCATTATGTCTGTCTTTATAATAATTGTGTGCTGATCACTTTCTCTTGGACTTCTTTTTGTATATTCTCCTTTGTTTATTTATGTCAAAGTCAATTCAGAGCCACATAAAACTTTTTACTTACTATGACATTTAATAATTGTTTTATATGACATTTGTTTTGTGCTATTTGATTTGTTTCTATGGCCTAAATTAAAAATTTCTGCCTGTGTCTGAATTTTATTAACTGAAAATAATATTAGTAGGCTGAGGCCATAGCTATAAGTGGTCCTCAGTCAACCACTTATTTTTTGTTTATCTCTCATTCCAGGTTATGAAATTTTAAGCATCTCACTTACCTTTAAATAATCATTTCACATCTTCAGAACAGCATACTGCATTCAGATTTGCATGCTATATCTTTATTTCATGAATTTTCTCTCTACATATGAAGAAATATTTAAAATAGCATTAGTTAGAATGGAAAAAAGAATCTGTTTATACACATTGATTTTGGTAATAATGAGCGAGTCTTGGAAATGAGTGCTTTTGAGTTTATTTCTTGCCATCTTATTATGAATTTTTATCTTTCTAAATTGCTGTATTTAGTTCATATTTACAAGTTTATCTGGAGCAGGTTTACATAATGTGTAAATCTGTTATTAGCCAAATATTTTTCTTTGTTTTTAAGAACTATATTTATGTTTAAGATATATAAATGGACCAGGCACAGTTACTCATGCTTATAATCCTAGCACTTTGGGAGGCCCAGGTGAGAAGTTTGCTTGAGCCCAGAAGTTTGAGACCAGCCTGGACAATAGCAAGACTCTGTCTCTACAAAAAAACATTTGAAAAAGTTAGCTGTGCTTGGTGGCACACACCTGTAGTACCAACTACTCAGGAGGCTGAGGGAGGAGGATTACTTGAGCCCAGGAGTTTGAGGTTGTAGTGTGCTATGATCACACCACTGTACTCTAGCGTGGGCAACAGAGCAAGACCCTGCCTCAAAGTAAGTAAATAAATAAATAAATACACACAGACATATATATATATATATATATATGTATGTTAAAAAGTAATTTCTTGGTAGATATTAATTTTTCAAGAAAAAGTATGACATATATTTGTCAAAACTAGGCAGACACATTTAAAAATTACATTCAATTAAAATATACAAATAGAACCACTGGACAACAGAAAAATAGTTTCAAAGTTTAATGAACTTTAAATCACATTAATTTCCCAATTTGGGAAAAATTAGATCGATTTTCAGGTATAGATCAATGTACAATGACAATTAAAAAGAAAGGTAAGGTAAAGATAAGGAAAATGGTGTTGGAAAATTTTTTATAATGATAGATTCTATTATTCAGCTAAGCACTTTTACTCTGAACATACTTTTATGTTTAGGGAGCTTCAACCTAGAGACATGTAACTAAATAGAAGGAGTAAACATCACAAATGCTAATATGTAATTTCTAGATTTACTGCTTTTAATTTCACCACATTGAATTCAATTTGACAGTAAGATACATAATATCTTTAATTGTCATAAACATGCATTTGAAGAGCAGTGTGTTGTATTAAAATGTATTCATATTCTTTGGGTTTTTAAAAATGTATTAAAACAGTTTGTTTTAGTTGGGAAAGGGGGAATGCCACTAATAAAGTGGCACATGCGACCCAAACACTTCCAGCAATGGTGTCATTGTAATAGCCTGCCTGCTGTCTCCACAGGTAGTCACACTGTTTGTCTCGGATGAAAGTTTGTCTCTAGAAGTCTGGAAATTGATTGTACCTCATGGGGAGATACATAAGATAGCTGATGCTTCGATTCATAACTTTGTTTTGAAGAAAAATGCATTCTTAAAACAGAAACAGTCTTTATGTCACTGATAACAAAAGATGTCATGAAATTTGAAATATTAAACCCCCCTTGACAAAGTAAGCTTATTTTTTAAGCTAAGACAAAATTATCTCTCTATGCTTTCCTAGAAATGATGTAGTTTTATGTTCAATATGCTGAATAATATGAACAAGAAAAATAACAACACTAACAAGATATTTAAAATGTTACATAAAATGATCAAACAATTTGATTAATTATTCCAGAAGGGAAAAAAATGGTTATCTATGTACTTATTTAACAGGTAAAGATACTTTACAAATACCAAAGTCATATTAAAGCAGAGATAGCTAGATGCTTATCCAAATACCCACTTTCTGTTTTCCTCTAGGAACAAAAGCCAGATGTGACTGAATATGCATATATGCATGTGTTTGTGTGTGCAAGTAATATATCCACCTGAAAGACTACAATACACAGCTTTCGTTGAATGTAGATATTGTCACATGACTAAGTTCAGCCAATAGGTGGATAATTAGGTTTTTAGAAAATTTAATAAGATTAGAAAGATTCTTATTCACAAGAAACCCATTTCAGGCCAGGTGCAGTGGCTCATACCTATGAATCCTAGCATTCTGGGAGGCTGAGGTGGGAGGATTGCTTGAGGCCAGGAGTTCAAGACCAGCCCGAGCAACACAGGGAGACCCAGTCTCTACAAAAAAATGAAAAAAATTACCTGGAAGTGGTAATGTACACCTGTAGTCCCAGTTACTCAGGAGGCTGAGGCAGGAGGATCACTTGAGCTCAGGCATTAAAGATTACAGTGAACTATGATGATGCCAATATACTCTGTCCTGGGCAAAAGAGCAAGACCCTGTCTAAAAAAAAAAAAAGTAAATAAAGAAACTCATTTTAAATAAAAACACGTAGATAGGCTAAATGTTAAGCAATAGAAAAAGAGATGCTATATTAACAAAAAGAAATATGTGAACATTAGCCAAAAGAAAGTTGGAATGGTCATATTAGTACAAGAAAAAATAAAATTCCAAAGAAGAAAAATTACCAGGGATAAAGAGAGCCATTTTATAATGGTAAAAGTGTTGATCTACCAAGAATGCATAGCTATACTAAATTTCTATGTGCTTAACAAAATACTGTGACAATACATAAAGCAAAAAATTATAGAAATATAGAAATAAAAGTAGAAAAATAATCCTATATTATATTTGAAGACTTCAACCTTTCTTTTCTATTAATCATTAGAACAATTAGGCAAGAATTAGCAAGGTTACATAAAATCTGAAACCACCATCAATAGAATTAACTTAGTTGCCATTATTAGATCACTTGACACAACAAAAGCAGAATAAAAATCATTTTCAAGTGCACATGAAAATTCACAAATATAGACTGTATTGTAGGTCATAAAACAAACCTTAACAGTTAGATTTAAAGGATTTTAAACATTCAAAGAATGTTCTCTGACTGTAGTGGAACTAAACCAGAAACCAGTAACAAAAAGGCATTCAGAAAATCTGCCAATATTTGGAAATCACACAACACATTTCTAAATAATCCATTGGTCAAATATGAAGTCATAAAAACATGTAAAATTATAGTAAAATGAATAAAAATAAAGTTATAACATACAAAAATTTACAGGATGCAGTAAAGCAGTGCTTAAAGAAAAAATTATACTGTCAAATGCACGTTATAAAAGGAAAAAAGGTATCAAATCAATAATTTAAGTTTCTATCTTAGGAAATAAGAAAAAAAAGGGAAAATTAAAACCAAGGCAAGGAAAAGGAAAAAAATAAAGATAATAGGTGATTTTGCATAGAAAACTTCAAACAATCTTTAAAAAACTCCTGAGTTAGCAAGGTCACAGGATATAATATCAGATATAAAAAGATATTCAAGTCAACTTACAAAAATCAGGAGAGTGACATTATCTAGATGGCAAAGTAGGAGTTATCAATACCTGTTCCTTCACAGAAACATCAATTTAAACAACTATCCACAGCTCTGTGAAAATAGCTTCACAAGAGCTAAGGAATGCAGGTGCGAGATTACAGCACCTAGGTAGAGCACTGAAATGAGAAAAGATGCATCAAAGAGGTAGGAGGGACAATTTCACATCACTCACATCATTTTTCCCCGAGCCCATGCAGTGTAGCATGAAGAGAGACACAGACATGTCTCAGAGATATTGCAGGTTTGGTTTTAGACCACTGCAATAAAGTGGATATGACAGTAAAACGAGTCACACAAAAATTTTGTTTTCCCAGTGCCTATACAAGTTATATTTATATTATAGTGTAGTCTATTAAGTGTGCAAATAGCACATTTAAAAAATGTACATACCTTAAGTAAAAATACTTTATTGCTTAAAAATGCTGACACAGAGACACAAAGCAAGCATATGCTGTTGGAAAAATGGTACCAATAGACTTGCTTGATACAGGGTTGCCACAAATCTTCATTTGTAAAAAAAATGCAATATCTGTGAAGCACAATAAAGTGAAGTACAATAAAATGAGATACACCTGTATTCTTCACATGGGGAAAGGAGAATAACATGAGTACCAGACTTTACTGCAGTAAACCTGTGAACCCTGGCATCAGGCTGGCCCCCATGGCCTCAAGCACCAGGCTCATCCATGCAAACATAAGCCCCAGGCCTATAGCAGTGGACCCAGCCTTCAGGCCTGCCTCATGGTCCCAGGCATCAGACTGACTCCTATAGATTCGGGTGCCAGATACTCACCCAAGAGCTCTGGTAGTAAGCCCACTTGTGGGCCTCACCAATTAGCTTACCCAGAATCTCTGGATGGGTTGACTGGTGAAGGGCTTTCCCTGACAAAGCTAGTTATAAAGATAGGAAATGCCTACTTCCTCAAATGCAAAGACACCAATTCAAAGTCACAGGATCAAGAATAATTAGAGAAATATGACACCACAAATGAAATAAAATAAAGTACCAGTAACTGACCCTAAATAAATGGAGATCTACATGAGCTAGAGGAGGACACAGATAGACAACTAAATAACACCAGGAAAACATAAAGAAAATAAGAAGTTCAACAAAGAGACACAAATCATAAGAAAGAACCAAGTAGAAATTCTGGAGTTGAAGAATACAATGACTGAACTAAAAAATTCCATAGAGAGCTTCAATAGTAGATTTGATAAAGTAAAAGAAAGAATCGGTGAACTTGAATACAGATCATTTGAAATCACCCAGTCAGAGGAACAAAAAGAAAAAAGAAAATGGAAAAGAATGAAGAATGACTACAGAACTTAAGGGACACCTCAAGAAAATCAATGTACACATTTATGGAAGTAACAGACGGAGGACAAAAAGGGAAAGGGTCACAAAGCTTATTTAATTAATAATGACAACAAAATATCCAAATCTTGAGAAGGAAATAAATTCAGACCCATGAAACCCAAAGAACTGCAAACAGATTAAACATGAAGAAATGTTCACCAACACACATTATAATCAAATTCTCAAAAATCAAAAACAAAAAGAGAATTGTGAAAGCAGCAAAAGAAACACAACTCGTACACACACCTATCAGCAGATTTTGCAGCAGAAAACTTGCAGGCAAGGGGAGAGTGGGATGATACATCCAAATCGCTGAAAGAAGAACACTGCAATCAAGGAATACTGTACCTGGGAAATATGTCCTTCAGAAATGAAGGAGAGATAAGGACTTTCCCAGACAAACAAACTCTGAGGAATTTCATCATCCCTAGATCTGCCTTACAAAAATTTTTAAAGAGAGTTCTTCAAGTTGAAATAAAACGATGCTAACTAACATCAAGAAAACAATCTAGGCCAGGCGCGGTGGCTCACGCCTGTAATCCTAGCACTCTGGGAGGCCGAGGCGGGAGGATCGCTTGAGCTCAGGAGTTCAAGACCAGCCTGAGGAAGAGCAAGACCCCGTCTCTACTATAAATAGAAAGAAGTTAGCCAAACAACTAAAAATAGAAAACATTAGCCGGGCACAGTTGCATGTGCCTGTAGTCCTAGCTACCTGGGAGGCTGAGGCAGGAGGATCGCTTGAGCCCAGGAGTTTGAGGTTGCTGTGAGCTAGGCTGACACCACGGCATTCTAGCCCAGGCAACAGAGTGAGACTCTGTCTAAAAAAAAAAAAAAAAGAAAAGAAAAGAAAACAATCTATAATTCATGGAAAAATTAAAAGGATAGGAAAGTTCAGAATACTCTGATAATGTAACAGTGGTGCATAAATCACTTTTAACTCTAGTATAAGAATTAATGGACAAAGATAATTTTTTTTTTGAGACAGAGTCTCACTCCATTGTCTTGAGTAGAGTGCCATAGTGTCAGCCGAGCTCACAGCAACCTCAAACTTGTGGGCTCAAGCGATCCTCCTGTCTCAGCTTCCTGAGGAGCTGGGACTACAGGCGTGCACCACCTTGCCTGGCTAATTTTTTCTATTTTTAGTAGAGACAGGGTCTCGTTCTTGCTCAGGCTCAAAAAAAGAATAAGAAATATTCCATGCCATTCCTTGTGTGGTTGTCCAGAGAACATGCTACAAAACAGCCTCTATACTTTGGTTACCTATGTACCTGTCACCACTTGCAAAAATTTACAGATAGCTAATGTGGATGAGAATTAACTTCTGGTTGTCAAATAAATTTATAAAATCACAAAAAGTAAATGCAAAAATCTTCAACAAAGTACTAGCAAACCGAATTCACCAGCACATTAAAAGAATCATACTTCATAATCAAGTAGGATTTAGCCCTGGAATACAAGGACATTTCAACATATGTCAATCAATAAATGTGATATACCACATTAACAGAATGAAGGATTAAAAATCATCTGATCACCTCAATAGATGCAAAAAAAGCATTCGACAAAATTCAACATCCTTTCATAATAAAAACCAATTGGGTATAGAAGGAATGTATCTCAGCATTGTAAAGACTTTGCATGATAAGCCCACAGGTAACATCATACTAACGGTAAAAAGCTGAAAGCTTTTCCTCTAAGATAAGGAGAGCACAAGTACACCCACTCATGCCACTTCTATTCAGCATATCACTGGAAGTCCTAGCCAGTGCAATTAGATAAGAATAAGAAATAAAAGCTATCCAAATTGGAAAAGGAAGAAGCAATATTTTCTCTGTTAGAAGATAACATGATCTTTTAAACAGAAAACCCTAAAGACTCCTTTCAGGAAAAAAAAACTATTAAAACTAACAAGAAAAGTCAGTAAAGTTTCAGGATCAAAATCAGTATACAAAAATCAGTTGTGTTTCTATACACTAACAAACTCTCTGAAAAAGAAATTAAGAAAGTTATTTCATTTACAATAGTATCAAAAAAGTAAACTATTTAGGAATAAAATTAACCAAGGATGTGAAAGATCTATAACTGAAAACAATGAAAACATTAATGAACAAAATTGAAGAAGACATAAATAACTGGAAAGATATCTTGTGTTCATAGATTGAATTCTGTTGAAATGTCCATACCACCAAAGCAATCTACAGATTCAAAGCAATCCCTATCAGAATTCCAATAGCATTTTTCACAGAACTGGAAAAAACAATCATAATAATCACATGTAACCATAAAAGACCCCAAATAGCTGAAGTAATCTTGAACAGAAAGAACAAAACTAGACCCATCATACTACCTGATTTCAAAATATATTACAAAGAAAGCTATAGTAATCAAAACAGCATGGTACTGGCATAAAAACAGATCAATGGAACAGAACACAGAACCCAGGAAACAAATCTGCTCATTTACAGTCAATTGATCTTTGATAAAAGTGCCAAGAACGCATAAGGAGAAAGGATAGTTTCTCAATAAACTATACTAGAAAAACTGGATATCTACATGCAGAAGAATAAAATTGGACCCTTATCCCACACCCTATATAAAAATCAACTCAAAATGGATTTAAAAAGTAGACCTGCAATTGTAAAACTACTAGAAGAAAACAAAAGGAATAAGCTTCTTAACATTGGTCTGGGCAATCATTTTTAAAAATTTTTTAAATTTATTTTAAAAATTTTTTCACTTGTCATTATTAAGGGTACATAATAATTGTATATATTTATAGATAGGATAGATGTGATGTTTAGATACAGGCATACAATATATAATAACCAAACTAGAGTAACTGAGGTATCTGTCACCTCAAGTATTTATCATTTCTTGGTGTTAGGAACATTCCGGTTTCACTTTTTTTGGTTATGTTAAAGTATACTATAACTCATTATTGATTATAGTTACTTTGTTTTGCTATCAAATATTGTTCATTCTATCTAACTAACTACACTTTTGCACCCACTAACCATCCTCACTCTATCCCCCTGACCCCCAGTCCCACTACCCTTCCCAACCTCTGGTAACCACATTCTACTCTTTGTCTCCACGAAATCAATTGTTTTAATGTTTAGCTCCCAGACACAAGTGAGAACATGTGAGATTTGTCTTTCTCTGCTTGGCTTATTTTGCTTGACATGATGTTTTCAGTTTCATCCATATTTTTGCAAAAGACAGGATTTTATTCTTTTTAACACAATGAATAACACTCCACTGTGTATATGTACCACATTTTCTCCATCCATTACATTCATCTGTCGATGGACACTTAGGTTGATTCCAAATCTTGGCTATTGTGAATAGTGCTGCAATAAACATGGGAGTGCAGATATCTTTTTGATATACTGATTTCCTTTCTTTTGGATGTACACCTAACAGTTGGATTGTTGGGTCATATGGTAGTTCTATTTTTAGTTTTTTGTGGAGCCTCCATACTGTTTTCATAGTGGTTGCACTAATTTACGTTGCCACCACAGTGTATGAGGTTCCCTTTTCTCCACATCCTTGCCAGCATATGTTATTGCCTGTCTTTTTGATAAAAATCATTTTAACTGGGGTGAGATGATATCTCATTATAGTTTTGATTTGCATTTCTCTGATGACTAATGATATTGAACATTTTTTTAATATACCTCTTGGCCATTTGTATGACTTCTTTTGATAAATGTCTATTTGGATCTTTTGGGAATTATTTTTTGGATATGACCCCGAAAGCAGAGGCAATAAAAGCAAAAATAGACAAATGAGATTACATTGAACTTAAATGCTTCTGTACAACAAAGGAAACAATCAACGGAGTGAATAGACAACTGTGTAATGGGAGAAAATATTTGCAAATCATATATCTGATAAAGATTAATATTCAAAAATATATAAGGAGCTCACACAATTCACTGCAAGAAAACAAATAAGTCATTTTTTTTAAATGGACAAAGGCACTGAATGTACATTTCTCAAAACAAATGACCAACAGGTATATGAAAAATGTGCTCAACATCACTAATCATCAGGGAGATACAAATCAAAACCATAATGAGATATTACCTCACACCTGTCACAATGTCTGTTATGAAAAAGACAAGAGATATCAAGTGTTGGCAGGGATGTGAAGAAAAGGGAACCCTTATACACTGTTGGTAGGAATGTAGATTGGTACAGCCATTATGGAGAACTGTATGGAGGTTCCTCAAAAATTAAAAACAGGACTACCATATGATCCAGCAACCCCACTATGTGGTATATATTCAGAAGAATTGAAATCAGTATTTCGAGGAGATATATGCACTCCCATGATCATTGCAACATTATCTGTAATGGCCAACATATGGAATCAACCTTAGAGGTCATCAAGGGATGAATAGATAGAGAAAATGGAATATTATTCAGCCTTTAAAAAGAAGAAAATATTTTCATTTGCAACAACATGGATGAACCTGGGGGACATTATGTAAAGTGAAATAAGCCAGACACAGAGATTACTACAAAATCTCACTTGTATGTGAAATCTAAAAACGTAGAACTACTAGAAGCAGAGAGTAGAATGGTGGTTGCCAGGGGCCGGGGGTTGGGGAAAATGAAGAGATATTGGTCAAAGGTTACAAAATTTCAGTTATGCAGGACTAATAATAATAGTTCTGGATGTCTAACAGCATAGTGACTATAATTACTAATACTGTATTATACCATATACTTGAAATGCCAAGAGAATCAATCTTAAATGTTTTCACAAACAAAAAAATTTCTCATCAAAAGAAAGGTAATTATGTGAGGTGATTGATACATTAATTAGCTTGATAGTAGTAATCATTTTACAATGCATACTCATATGAAAACATGTTGCTTATACACATTTTTCATTTGCCAATTATATGTCAGTAAAGCTGGGTAAATACTAAAAAAAGGCAAGAAAACTTATAAAAATCAATTCTGTGATTATATATTAGCAACAGACAATTAGAAACCAAAATTTTACAATAGTACCATTTCAGATAGCTCGAAAAATTACATATTTAGATAAGAATCTTAAGAAAGATGTGCAGGATCAGTCAGTGCTAAGGACTATAAAATGCTGATTAAAGAAATCAAAGACCTATATTAACTGATAAAAATCCTATGCTTATGATGCAAAAGACTCAATACAGTTAATCTGTCAACAATGTCTAAACTTTACAAAATTAACACAATCCTGATGAATGTCTGTCTCAATCTGTTTTCTGCTGCTATGACGGAATAATACCACAAACTAGGTAATTTAAAAAGAAAAGGATTTATTTATTTAAGCTTTTGTTTCCCTAAGTGAGTATGTAAACTTACTACTGACTTAAGACTCTTCTGAAGTGTAATTTTATAATTCTGAAAAATCCTTAAATAAGCTCCATAGTTTTGTAAGCAATCAAGCCATAAATTTACCAAATTATGAATGTCCCAAAGGATTGTGCATCCTAAAGAAGTTTAATTTTGGATACAACTTATATTTTTCCATTTTTATTATTATTCACTTTTCATTTGAACCTCTGGGTCCTTCTCTCCATAGCTATAATAAACAGAAAGTTAAAGCCAAGAAAAACTGATTACAGACATACTATTCTTAAGATAAAATTTCAGAGAATATACATTCTACAACTCACATCTTAAAGGTATCATAATAGCCTAGTAGACATTTCATTGATAATGACATTCAAAAGAGATAAATTCAAAAAAGAATCTTCCCTGGACTTAAACAAGGCCAGCAAGGTTTTGCACCCTGTTTTGCCACCAGGTCTGCAGGAAATGAAAAATAATGGTGAAATCCTAAATGGAATATTAAAACAAATAACCAGGAAAAATTATTGCCCTCATAGTACTGTGAAGTGACTTATGCTGGGCAAGAGATGCTCCATTAATGCTGATTAGAACAGCATAGCTCTGAGACTTGGATCACAGAAGCCCTCCCTCATTAAAAGAAGCCCATATGGCTCCCAAACCTATCTAAGACCCCCAACTATGTGCTTTCTTCAGCCTCAGATCTTTAATCAACACAGATGCTGAGATTTTAGCCAAGGTGCTTGCCCTGCATCTGAATAAACTGTTCCTGCAATTAATTAACCCAGACCAAGCAGTTTTTGTGCTGGTCACAGATCCTCTGGCAACCAGAGGAGACCCTCATCCATCATCTCACACCACCAAAACTCCCATTTATATCCCGTCCTCGGACTCCGAGGAGGCATCTGTGAAGAGAAAGAGCCACTTTATGCTTCAAACATTAGCTAGATTTGGTATGAAATGAGTTTTTCTTCTTTAGTTACACAAGATTCCATCTCTTCATAGTTTATGAAATGAAGTCTGTCCATTCTTTCAAGAAACAAGCAAAGCTTCTTCACTTTTTGTTCAATATACCCAAAGATATTTTTTGTAGATAGACATACATTTTATTCTGGATAACCACTAAATACTCATACTTTTAACACCATGTAACTCAAACTAGTAAATGAATTTGATTTATTCCTAATCCACTTTCCACAATGTTGAGGTCTCCTTGAAAATAGTTTTAAATCTAATCCCTATAAACAATGTTCGACTTAATAAGAAAGCAGCTTTCTTTGATTTTTCCTCAGGGCTTTGACACTATCTCCCCAAATACAGACTGAGAAGAAGGCAGAATTAGAGAACATGTTTATAATTCCATAACATTACAAAAGCAACAAACACGTTTTCCATTAACAAGTGAAGATTAAGGAAAGATTAGAAAATTTACATGAATGTTAACAGCAGTACGACAAAGCAGCGGAGGGAAGCAGGTGAGAGAATATCAACTCCCTACCCTGCTTCTCTGCTACTAGTGGATTATAAGTGTCATATTATCCCCAAATTGACTACTCTAATTCTCTCCCCATCTCAAATTGTACAGTTTCTAGAAATGTCCATTTCCAATCTTCTTAAGGTTTGTTTAAACAAGATATTTTCTTGTTTCTAATATTGATCAGAAAGTTGTTTTGACATTTTCTTTTAATTTGTTCATCTTTAATTAAGTTTGTTACATCTTTGGACTAAACTATTTTTCACAGGAAGATAGCTGTAAATGGATGACAGGAAATATATTGAGATAACAGGATTCCGGAGGCACATGGTTAACAGAAAAAAGGCTTTTATTAAACTTACTTATTCCAAATGTCTGTGGATCCACACTGCGATGGGAGACTGTCATGGGAAGCTGTCCGCTGTATATTTATTCATGTAAATTTGGAACGATTTGTTGCAGGTCAAACTACTTCTATTTTTCTGCAAAGTTATATGTTAACTTTCACGATACCATATCCTTCCAGAAGCAATTTTTGACATTAATAATGTCTACATATTAGAAAAAAAGACTCCCTCACTTTCATTTCTCAATCATAGCTGTTTAATTAGATTCATTCAAATGAATCAACTAATATCTTGTTTCAAGAGCCATCAGGAAGTAAACTAAAGCTAACATGCACTTTAATAAAACAAATTAAATGTGACTATTACTCCAGTGTAACAGATAGTAGAACTCAGTTTGCTAAAATAAATTTTATAACCCATTTACTATATTGGGTCAAAACCTATCTGTTTGTGAAGAGAAACTCATTTTCTCTTAATTCCCCTCATTATTTTTTACCTTAGTAAATTCATTAAGTTATCAAATCAAAAATAGTATTTTCATAATTTGGAAATACTGGTGATTATATGGGAATTCTACTCCCCTTATATTTAGAAAATTGGAATTTGTAACATATAGAATCCCTTGCAAAAGATGTCATAATTCATATTTTAAACTTAAAATATTTAAACTAATAAGAATTATAGTACAAATAATAATGCTTCAAACTTTTTGTGTTATACTTAATGTGAATTAGATTATAATGACAACCATAATGCTATTCAAAAATTATCTTTAAGATATAAATTAACCAAGTCTTGGTCAGTTAATGAAAAATATGCAAAAAAACAAGTGAAATTTAAAGGTAAAAAACTTTATTAACACTTTTGTAAATAGAACTCTAAGAAGAAGTCTTTATAACAGAAAAGTTACAAAATAATACCAAAATTTTGTTCTTAGTGGAATCTAAGTTTAATCTGCTTTCAAGAATTACTAAAATCAAAACAATAATACATTACTTGGAAAGGATGAAACACAAAGAGACATTACAGCCCTCAAACTGCAATTAATCCAAAGATTCAGATTAATTATATTGTGTGTGTGCACACATGTATATATGTATGGAAAAATATTTACAGTCAAATCTTTCTGGGACAGAATGAATGAAAAGAAATTTGATCTTCTTAATTCTAAAATTAGTACATAGGAAATAATTTCTGAGTTCCAATTGCTTGTAATTAACACCATCATTCTACCACCAGTTAGTTTTACACTAGTAATTATAGTATTGTATTATAGTAATAATATATAATTAGCATTTCTTATCATTTCACAAAGATCTTTTTGGGTAAAGTCATGGGGCCTTCTTATGGGAAAGACAAGTTTATAATGAGATTCTTATGGCAATTTTTTAATTTAATTCCATTAAATGTCATGCAAATAGAAAATACTTTTACTGAAATTTGTTCTTTAACAAATGAGGTTATATTGAGGTTTATGTCACTTGTATTTATATTGTGGGTAATAGGCAAATGTATTCTACATCTACTTATCAAATGATTTTCTTAAAAAGTATTCTGGCCATTAGTATTAGAAGTAAATTTAAAAGTCTTCTAAATATTGTTTACTGTTTTGTTTATTTAGGGAAAAAAGTTGTTTTATAAACATTTACCTGGATAATATTATGTCTCTATTCAAGAATATTAACAAAAAAAATCACCTGAGATACAGAGGAATCTGAAAAACTTGTAAAAAAAAGATAAATTTTATTATCTCAGTATTTAAATTGTTGATAAGATTATTTTGAATTAATAACAAAATAGCAATGATTTTTCTTAGGAGTAGAAATATTTAAATTTCAGAAAATCATTAAAGATTAAAATTAGTTAACTACAGGGTTTTTTTAAAAAGTTTAATGTTGGGGTGATGAAGAACTTTGGAAACATGGTGATGGTTGCACAACGGTATGAACACAATTAACGCCACTGAATTGTATACGTAAAAATGAATAAAATGGCAAATTTCATGTCATATTTATTTTATCACAATAAGAGAAAAAGGCAAAGAGAGAGTATTTGGTTCTGTGATGGGGATGCCCCTAAAGAATTAGTTGTGCAATAGCTATAGTCCTGGATGTATCTTTGAGAATCACATAAATATTCTATACCTCAATTCCCACTTGGTGGTGGTTGTGTTTTCCAAATCCACAGAAAGTATTAGAAGGAAAATGAAAGAAGTTATTAAGAGGAATAAGGTCAACGTAGAAAATAACATATAAAATAAGGGAAAATGGCATTATACAAAAGGTTAATGGTACATTTTAAAAGATATATGTTATTTATTTATGCCAAAATTTTCTTCTCAGAAATATTTAAAGCCACCTGCAACAGGCACTTAAATACAAAGATACTGGAATGGAGGATTAGTGGTACAGTTTAATCAAGTTATTGGATGCAAATTTTATTCCTGTATTATCAGCAGAATCTTATTTACACTATTTATGCTGACCACTGTCCTGGGTCATCTGAGTGGGCCCAGTGTAATCATATGTACCATTAAAGTAAAAGAGCAAGGCAGAATCGTGAGTCAGAGAGATGCAGCAGGAGAGATTCATACCATCAGACTAGACCTATTGCTGGCTTTGAAGCCATGAATGCAGGTGAGCTCTAAGAGCTAGGAACACTTCTCATCCAACAGGCAGCATAAAACGGGGCCTTCAATCCTACAACCACAAGAAACTGAATTCTGCCAACGACCTAAATGAATGAGGAAACAGATTCTCCTCTAGTCTCCAGAAAGGAAGAAACGGCTACTAATGCTTTCATTCTAGCCCGGTGAGATTTATATTGGCCTTGTGATTTCTAGAGGTTCATGACTGCTTGGTCTAGAACTCATTCAGCAGCCATATATGTAATTACAGCATGGGAAGCTGGGAAACGTAGTATAGCCATGTGCTTGGGATGAAAGCAAAATGGTTTCACTGAATGACTAGTTGATTTCTAAAGCATGACTCAATAGAAAAAGAAAACAAGTGTAGGAACAGATAATTTACCCTAAATGAAGTAAAACCATAATAGTCATTTTTAAGGCATTTAACATCATCATGAATCAAAAATACAAATTTTTAAAAAAGAGCTACTATTTCTCATCTACCAAATTGCCAGATTTTTATAATGACAATATCTGACTAGATCAGGAGAAAACAGGACTCTCATCCATGGCCAGAAGAAGCATGCATCCTCCCTGGAGGACAATTTGGCAGTGTATGTCAAGAGCTTTTCAGAATGCACATCCTGAGGCCCAGCAACACATCCAGGAATTAGTCTAAGGAAAATATTAAATATCTTTGCAAAATTTCACTCTAGTAATATTTAATATAGAAAATATGACTAGAAAAATATACATTTGAATCTGTATATTACTAAATTGGATGTTTTTAACAACTACCATGTATTCTTTGTGGAATGTTTAAGAGAAAACATTTTAAGGTATATACAGTTTGATCTAGAAATTAGTTTAGGAATGTAACCCAAGGAAGTTGTTGTAAGAAGTATGTGAAGGCTTGGCACAGTGGCTCACGCCTTGTAATCCCAGCATTTTGGGAGGCCGAAGTGGGAGGATTGCTTGAGGCCAGGAGTTCAAGACCAGGCTGGGCAATATAGGCAGACCGTCTCTACAAAAATTTTTTTAAAAATTAGCCAGCTATGGTGGTGTGTGCCTGTAGTCCCAACTGCTCCAGAGGCTGAGCCAGGAGCATTGCTGGAGCCCAGGAGTTCAAGGTTGCAGTGACCTATGATCAGGCCACTGCACTCCAGCCTGGGTGATGGAGCGAGACACTGTCTCTAAAAAAAACAGTTGTAAGCAAAGGCTTCAATACAGTATTCTTGATACAACCTATATGTTCAACAATAGTAGTTTGGTTAAATGAAGTGTATCTATTCAGTTGAATACCACACACTCTGAAAATGATGTTATAGTGGTATAATCACTAACATGGAAAGATGAGAAATATACTATCATCTCCCGGCCTCTGTGGAGAATTGATTCCAGGAAGTGACTGATATCAAAATCCACAGATAATCAAGTCTCTGATATAAAATGGTGTAGTATTTGACTGTATCTTGTGCAGATTCATATACTTTAAATCATCTCTAATTACTTATAATACCTAATACAATGTAAATGCTACTGCTTAAATAGTCGTTATACTGTATTATTTAGAGAATAACAAGATAAAAATGTCTGTACATGTTTAACACAGACACATTTTTCCACATATTTTTGATTTAAAGTTGGTTGAAAATGTGGATGTGAAACCCATGGATACAGAAGGCTAAATGTATATTATTAAATGGAAAAATGGTTAGAAAATACTGTGAAGAGTATTAATGATTTCTTCTTTGTAAAAGAGGAAGTATATATCTGCATGCATTATATATATATGCATTAAGTACCTAGCAAAAGGCATTTATATTGTTATACTGAAAAACATTTATATTGTTGCAAAACTGTGGTATTTCTTTTCTCCTTATTGCTTTTCTGTTTTTCAAATACTTAAAAAATAATAATATATTGTTTTTGTAATATAAAAATTTATTATAAGAAGCAAAAAATATAGGTAAGAAGAAAGTCCTAGAATTCAGGTTCTGAAAACTAAGATGATGTTGGTGTAATAACTTTACAATGTACAGCAGGTTTCTTACCTTTAATGTAGAATATTCTGCTACAATGGCATCCAATAGTATAATCTCCTTTATCCTCATTTCTTCCAACATATTGCTCCTAGAGTTGTGACTAGACACAAGAATTATCTGAAAGTAATCTAACTGATCTGGAAACTCTTTAGTAAGAGGAAATAAAGGAAATCAGAATATTTTCATGAAAATATAATTCAGTTCTTCAGAAAGTATTGCCTATACCTGTGTTCATATGGAGTAATATTAATAGTCTCTGTTACTAAATATTGATTACATGTAATATGAACTTCCATTTCCAATTACACTGAGAGAAAGAAAAAGAATAGGTATCAGTTTATTCAAGTAGGCTTGAGAAGATATCAATCAGTAAGTCAATCAAATAAGATCTTAAACTCCTATGATGTGATTTGTGGGGAAGGCATATGAGCAAGCATAAGGCCCAAGCTTTGTTGTCAAGAATTTAATTTATAGTCTGGATAGAGCAGTTGCTCATTTGGCATCTCCCACTGACCATCCTTATGGTCAAATAATAAGACATCTAAGTGTATGATTTTTGAGATACAGCAGATCTGGGTGGACAATGTCTAGTATGGGGCTGAAGCATTAAGAGGATGAAGGTCATCAGAATAAGGAGATCAATATATTAGTTCCAGAGGGATACATTCCAAGACCCCCAGTGGATGCCTAAAACTGAGGATAGTACCAAACTCTGTGTATAGTATGTTTTTTCCTATACATGCATACCTATGATAAAGTTTAATTTACAAATTAGGTGCAGTAAGAAGTTAACAAAGATAACTAATAATAAAAGAGAACAATACTGAGACAGTCAATCCGATAACCAAGATGGCTACTAAGTGTCTAAGGGGCAAGGAGCGTGTACAGCATGGGTACTTTGGACCAAAAGATAATTCACATCCCAGGAGGCACGGAGCACGATGGCGTGAGATTTCATCATGCCACTCAGAACAGCATGCAATTCAAAACTTATGAATTACTTACTTCTAGAATTTTCCATTTAATATTTATGGACCACAGTAGACCATGGGTAACTAAAATACAAAAAGTGAAACCACAGATGAGGGCGGATGACTGTGTTGGGAAACTGGAGTGTTGGATGAGTCTTCCACATGCACACTGAAATTAGCCAGTATACTGGCTTACAGAAGAGAGAAAAACCATAAACCAGGTGTCAAAGTCTCAATAAATGTGGAAACCTGAGTAGAAGGGAGGTAGATGAAAGCAAACACTGATCGAGGCTTCAAAAGAGGAGTTTTTGCTTATAGTGCAAGAGTACTAGATGGAGGTAAGCTAGACTTGAAAGAAAGAGCCAGCTTCGCTTGAGTTGTTTGAGTTGTCTTTAAAAAAAAAATCTAAGCTTTAGCTGTGGCCAGGAGATGAAAGAGATGACAAGGCAAAGGAGGTGGGGGGTTTTGTTTAAGGTAGACCAGAGTTCAAGAAATAATAATCTAATGGAAATAATATTAGCTAACCACTATAAAGTGCATTCTATGTGCTAAATTCATTCACTGCTCACAATAATCCTATAAGGTAATGCTAATATTATCCCCATTTTCCAGTTGAGGAAACAGGTGCAAGGTTAAATGACTAACCCAATATCATACAGCATGTAATGGGCACAGCTGGGATTCAAACCAGGCAGTTAGTTCCTAAGTCCACACTTTTTTTTTTTTTTGAGATGGGATCTCACTCTCTGTCACCTAGGCTAGAGTGCAGTGGCATCATCATAGCTCACTGCAACCTCAAACTCCTGGGCTCAAGTGACCCTTCTGCTGCAGCCTTCCAAAGTGCTAGGATTACGGCCTGGCCCAAAGTCCACACTTTTCAGCCCCATACTTTTCTCCCACTGAAAGTTTTGGATAAGAGAGGAAGAGTGGGAGGAAGAAGCAGAGGAAAGGAAGCAATGAAAAGAGTCCCAGAAGTAAGGCTGGGCCGCAGCGAAACCAGCAAAAGGGTGGGTCTGAGTTCTGAAAAGGGTGGGAATCACAGGAGATACATACTCCTATTTAAAAATCTGCTGGGAGCTAACATTAATTATGACATTAATAATACTTGAACATCTAAATATTGGTATATGCATATCACCTCTAAATAGCAATTTCAAAATAATAAAATAATAACATAACAAATCACTACTGAGAAATCTCTATAGTATGTGCACACACGCCCCCACACAGAGCTCAAAAGTTACGGTATAGTATGCTTAGACTTGTTGGACGTACTTTATTGATATAATTTTAACAGATGTCTTCTGAGAAACTACATCTTTGGAAAACACAGTGATGGTTGGTTCTTATTGGATCCATACAGGAGAAGTAAAGTAAAACTGGGAGAAGATAGCCAGAAGAAAATCATCCTCCAAAATACAAAGCCAAGATTAAATTTCATTTATAAATGTAAATAGATTTTATGTATTTTATATTTCACTATTTCACATTAAACTAATACAAAGTAGTAAAATATATATAACTGTATAGTTTTATGAGTAAAAAATGCCAAAATTAGAAACATTTTGACAAATTTAATTATTATTTAAAATCTCAATGTATTCTTTGGATTTTTTCAACCTCTCTCCCATATTCTCCATGTCGTTTATTGAATATGAAAGTTATTCCTCACGCAATACTATGCTAAAAACAAAAAGAAATCAGTATTGGTGCAAACAAAAAGTAAAATGCACTTGAAAGATACAAACAACACAAGCAAAACTGTTTTGTCTTTCAATTGTGCAGACAGCATCTCAACTCTCCATCTTACATTCCTTATGTAAACCTGACCCCTAACAAAGGTTTTAACTACCGAGCAAATTTAACACTTCAGCTGTTTACCATGCCTTAAATCTGACCATTTTGGAGCGTCTTCAAATGAGCCAGATGAGAAACTACTTAATTAGGATTTTAATTATTTTCTTGCATTCTGATAGTATCTGAGAGTCGCTGAGAAGCAGCTTGTTTCTGCAGTTTCTCAGCTGCTAACACTGTTCCCCAAGGCAGTGTTTGTGGTAAATTCCCAGCTCCAGGGAGCGCCAGATAGAAGCTGCACGCTACAGAGCAGGGAGATGCTGCAGCCCGCCTGCCTGAACTTTCCTTGTAGCCTGAACTCCATCATCTCAGTGGGACACAACTGTCTCCTTTCAGTAGGATGGAATTAGTGTATTTTGGCTTCAGAATCCTGTTGTATCTTTGAACTTAATCTGCGTTCCTACAGTGATTGAGTTCCAAATAATAAAGTGGGAGTCAGCCGTTGAAGATTGTAGCTTTTAAGCAGAATCAGATAAAAGTGCATATGTGTGTATGTAATTCACATATTTAAATATCAGTATTTTTCAGCCCACAAATTAGTATTAAAAGGGTAAGAGAAGTAACTTGATTATAAAAATTATCCCCAGTTTAAGATTTAACAACAAAATTAAATAAATAAAATAAAACCCCTATCAGTGTTTAGGGGTATCTCAATGTTTGGAGGTTTAGACATTTTATACTTTTGTCAAATTGTTATTTCTAAGTGAAATTCACTTAAGAATTACTGTGAAGTAGCTTGTGTTCGCATAAAAATAAATAGAAGGTTAACTCTTCTGTATTTGTTATGGTTGGTGATTTACTCTGGAGCTTTGCTCTAACATTACCTACTAGAAGACAGACTTTAGTTTGAGGTCCTTTAATTCGATCCAAAATTACTGCTGAAATATCTCAAGGGTCTCCATTTCATTTTTGTACAATCAGGCTTGATTCTGGAGGACAATTGTTGTGGGCAGAATTCTAAAGATGGCCCACCGAGATTCCTGTCCCTGGTTATTCAAACACTAATCCAGGTACTATTGTATAAGGATTTTGCAGATGAAAATCCTGATTAATCACATGAGTCTTTTAAAAGCGGAGTTTTCTGAAGAGGAGCAGAAGGAGAAATCAGAGAAAACCAAAGCCGAAGGATTCGAAGTGCGCCATTGCTAGCTTTGAAGATGGAGGGGACCCTGTGCAAGGATCAGAGGAAGGAGAGGCCCCTAGGACCTGAGCTCGATCCCCAGCCGGCAGCCAGGAAGAAACAGGGACTTCAGTCCTGCAGACACAAGGAACTGAATACTGCAACAACTTCAATGAGCTTGGAAGCAAATTCTTCCCCAGAGAGCCTAGATGAGAGTTCAGCATGCTTCACGCCTTGTGAGACACCCTAAATAGAAAGCCCTGCTGAGTTTCTGAGATGTAAGGCACCATAGAAATTATAAAACCAGACTGAAGTAACATTTTGAAAATGAGTGTAGGTGAGCCATGACTTTGAAGCCAAGGAGGAGATGATCTTTTTGGTGGACAGGTTTTCTTTTCAACTTTTTATCCATTTCATCCAATCCATGTGTCCTTCAAAGAGTGCTTCCCTGAGTCATAAAAGAAGTGGGCTCCAATGCATGCTCCTGTCCATCTGCTCTGGGGAAAGAAAAGGCACGTATGTGTTCCTTCCTTCATGCCATACCTCTTCACGGGAAAGCAAAGCTGAAAAAGCAGACATGCCATTGGCAAGTGTGTCACATAGAATTCCTTCAGGGAAGCTGAATCACTATGGAATGAGGAAATTATTGCAGGAATTAGACCTTACCCAATTGCGGGAGCTGATGAATCTATGGAAGGACGTTGCCTCTCTACCTGCCTGAAGTCACGTGAGTGACTGAATATTGGTACTCAAACTGGACCAGCAGTCGGGAACATATAGTAGATGCGACACAGGGAAGAAGGAGGACGAACAAGAACCTGAGAGGACAGATGGGAATCAGCAGATCAGTGACAACATGCACAAGCTGCAGTAGCTCCCAGTGCCCGGCACTAGCCTTGGGAATGTAATAGCTGTCTTCCAAATCTTGCACAAATTTGTCTTGTCCCCAACTCTCACCCAGGACACACAGGCAAGGAGATTCAGGGGAAAATAGTTCCAACCTAACTAAATTGATAAGGTACAAAACCACAACGACAAGGTAGTCTCCAACTGCTGTCAAAAATCATAAGGTAGAGATAAGTCTCCAGCCTTGTCACCCATTTAGACCTCAAAAGAAAAATAATCCCATTATGGGCTGAATTTCAACATGTATGTCTAAAAGTTATATTGACACATTGTTTGGGATCTGCAGTCAAACTGTTAAGTCCTGAGCCCAGAGCTAAATGGCAGAATGGTATAACAGCAGTGAGGTTCTGGATAACAGCCATCCCTTCCCATTGGTGCTATGTTCATAGCAAAATGACCTCCCCGCCCCAGGTGGGATGTGTAGAGAACAGATAATAACGGAATACTAAAGAAGCTGATGTTTGGTTAAAAAAAAATGGCAAGGGAGGGTGGTAAGCAGAAGGAACAACTTAAGGAGACACTTTTAAAAATGAAGAATTTCAACAAAAGCTGGGAGAAACATTATAGAATATCTCTCATCATCCTAAAACTTGTCCAAATGGAAAGCACCTGAAAATTCATGGTATTCTTTGCAATATATTTTGAAGTGCTGATATATTTAATTTCATATGAATTGAGAACAATTTTGCCAGAAGAAAATATAGCTATATTGTAAGTATGCAATAGGAAGTCCAAACCACAAACACATATGAACAGTGGTTCTCAAACTTGCTCACATGGGAAGCACCTTTTCAGAATACCAAAAATATTCATATATTTTAATACCATGTGAACTGCGAACAGTTTTATTTAAACATAATACAACTATATGTATACAGTATAAAATCACTACCATAAGCACACATATTCTCAAAACTGAAATAATCGGTTATTTTCAAATATTTCAAATGAGAATCATCTACTTTTTCATTTGTGCATTTCATCTGCTAGTCCAAATAGCCATAATATATATACATATATATTTTTAAAAACACTTAAGAAAAATTTATGGGTAAAGAGCCTTCAATTAAGGAAAAAATGTCTGTTCAGTATCTTGTTTTTTAGAGTTGGGAAAAGCCAGGCCATTACCCCATTTCCATGTCTAAAAGCCCCAGTCACACTTGTAAAGGACCCGCGTTACACAGGATCTTGGTTTGAAAACCATCAGTCTAGACCAAACCCCTTAATACAGATAAGGAACCTGGTGCAGAGAGATTGTGATTTGCCCAAGATCATATATATAATTGGTGACAGATCTGAGAGAAGAAATCATGTCTCAGCTCCTAATCCTGTGCTTTGCCAGATTAGCCTGGATCTAAATTTAACCACCCACTGGGAATCAGGTGATTTCTTTCAAGCAGGGGTTGAAGGAAGCCTATGAAAAAGAAGATACAGGGGAGATACCCGGACAGACTCTGCTGGCAGTGCACCCAGCTTCAAACTTAAAAACATTCTTCAGATTCCAGAAAAATACATTAAGCACAAGTGTTAAACTGCATTCAACCTCTGCTCCACCCTCAGAACCACATAGAAATCATTGAAGGACTATGATAATAGGAAACACCCTTGATATACATCAGCTGTGGAGAGGAAGGAAGGGCACCGCCTACATGACAAAGCACGAGATAATATCTCTAAGAAACACAGCAGAATAATCAGCTTGATAGAAGAGCTGATTTACAACATGTGAAGTGAAAGAGCCTGAGTGAAGCCCTGTTAAGACCCATTATCTGGCCCCTCACAGTAAACATTTGCCAACCCTTGCCCTAGTAAGTTGAAATGTTTAATGCATAGTATTTTCACCAGGAAGGTAAAGGAGTTTTATCTCATGCTTCAATTCTAATCATTTGAGAAGTGGCTCTGTGGCTCACTCTGTTGGGGAAGTGTCAACAGTTTTATCTGTCAACTTGACCAGATCAGGAGATGTCCAGATATCTGATTAAACATAATTTTGGGGTGTGTCCGTGAGGATGTTTCCAGAATAGGTTCACAGTGAAATTGGTAGACTGAATAAAGTAGATTGACTGCCCTCCCCCGAGTGGGTAGGCATCATCTAATCCCTTGAGGGCCTGAATAGAACAAAAATGTGGAGAAAGAGGGGATTCATTGGCTCTGCGCCTGACTGCTTGAGCTGGAGCATTAATCTTCTCCTGCGCTGGGTGCTCCTGGCTCTCAGGCCTTCAGACTTTGACTGGAATCTTCACCCTCAGCTCTCCAGCTCTCAGGCCTTCAAATTACACCACAGCCTTAACTGGGCCTCCAGCTTGCAGCAGTAGATCATGGGACTTTTCAGCCTTCATAATCTCATAAACCAGATAGATAGATAGACAGAGAGATAGACAATTTCCTGTTGGTTCTGTTTCTCTGGAGCATCCTAACTAACACAGAAGGGTTCTAGAACTGCAAGTCCCTGGTAAACTGTGCTGCTTTCGACTAGTGATTTTTACCATATGTGTAGGAGGGGTGCTCCCTGCACACCTACTATGTGTTTAGTACACTTTAGATCATCAGGGAAGACTGTGGCTTTGTTGACAGATCACATTTTCTTACGTCTACTCTTTGCACACTTCCTAAAACTTTTCTTAGCTCTGGTCACCAAATGGTTATGTATATTTCCATACTTGTGTCCTGTCCATGGACCTTGGTTACACATGATTGTTAATGTCAAATAATTATGCTTCCATTTTATTTACTGATGATCCTACTAGTATAACTTTGGGCTAATTACTGAACCTTCCTTAACTGAGGGTTTCTCTTCTGTAAAATGGGGATAATTATAGAATCTACTTCATAGGGTTGATGGTAGTATTAAATGCATTAATCCACGTGAATCCACTGATTTCAGAACTGGCAGTGAGAGTGTGCAGTAAATGTGAACCATTTTTACTGGTATTACTACCATTATCTCCCTTCTACATATGAGGAAAAAGATGCTATGTAATTTACCCAAGGTCACATTGTTAGTAAAGGAACAGAATTGGAATTTGACTAAGCATTTAATATAATTCTCACTGGGTGGTGAAAGTGAAGGGGTTTTATTTTCTTCTTTGTGTTTTTTCTATATTTCTTATGTAGGACTTCTGTAATCAGGAAATAATACAATTTATAGACATTATTTAAAAAATAAAAAAATAGGCTGGGCGTGGTGACTCACCTGTAATCCTAGCACATTGGGAGGCCAAGGCGGGAGGATCACGTGAGGCCAGGAGTTCGAGACTAGCCTGAGCAAGAGTGAGACTCTGTCTCTACAAAAAATAGAAAAATTAGCCGGGCATGGTGACACATACCTGTAGGCCAGCTACTTGAGAGGCCAAGGCAGGAAGATCACTTGAGTTGAGGAATTGGAGGTTGCAGTGAGCTATGATGATGCTACTGCACTCTAGCCCAAGTGACAGAGTGAGATCCCATGTCAAAAAAAAAAAAAAAAAAGTGGAAATTATCACACATAAACTCCTCCTCGCCTTTCTGAAGTTCTTTATATCCTAACCTGTGAATCTCCTAGCTCCTCTCTGACATCCCAGATTTTTTTACCTGCTCTTCACCTCACTGCATTTTCCTTCACCCCAATAAAAACCAACCTTTCTATAGCAATTTAAAATGTACAAAGTATCCTCAAAAGCATTATGTCATTTAATCCCCAGAGTGATACTTGCAGTTTATATTATTATTGTTATTATTATGCCCATTTGGTGGATGAGAAAGATTAGGCTCACAGAAATCCAAGGTCACTTAACAAGTAAGGAGCCAAGCAAGGACTCAAACCTACATGTTCCAGTTCCAGAATTCTTTCTTTTTCTTGGTTCCTTCAGGATCTGGTTCCGAAATGTCCAGTTGGCTCTGTCATCCTGCACTATGCTTTCTGTTTATTTCCCCCACATATTCTGATTTCTACTTAACTGCCTGGGTTATGTTTCCCTGCATCACTTAGACCTTTGCTAGTTATGTGCCAATGGTCTGACTCATCAATCCACTCCGTAAACCAGACTCTTGATTTCTCTTAGCATGACTTCTTGGGCTTCACTGTATCTCAGATTTGTAGCCCTGCTATTACATGGCTCTGCCTCAGAACGTAGATTGTTTTTAGGTATGTCAAATATGGAAATTTCTTTCATTTAAATATTGTTATTCCCTATGAAAACATTAACTAGCCTTCCAGGATTAGCCATGATGTATGAAATACTTTGTGCGAGTTTTTGTTGGAACCAAATTAGAAAATACTTTGGAAAAAGGTAAATAGTGAATACATATAAGACATTATTATTATGTTATTTGTGTGTAAACATACTCTTGCTGAGTAGCCATCCAGGCAAGAGAGGAGTAAATAGGCACTTCATGCCCTAGTATGACTTTTATGGAAGAAATATTGGAAATACATATTCAATGCTATAAAAAGCATTAATACTCCTTAATCCAACAATTCCAGCCCTACAAATTATATTATATCCTTTAGATTATAATAAATCAGGTGAACAAAGGTTTATGTGAAAGGATGTTCATCATTGTTATTTATAACAGCTAAAAATTGTAAGCAACTCATATGCAAAATAAAATGCTATTAAATAAAATATGGAACATTCATGTGATAAAACACCATGTAGCCATTAAAATCATATTACAGAAGACAATTTAACAGCATGGACATTTTTCATCATTTATTATCAAATGAAAAAGAAGCCAACCAAACTATATTTAAAATGTATTCCCAATTTTATTTTGTTTCTATGGGCATAGAAAATAGATTGGATGAATAAACACTAAAAGGTTAACTCTGGGTGGCCCTAAATGATGATATTATGGATATTATGAATAATTTAAATTACTTACTTGTATTTTCTTATTCTATCATTTTTTACAATAAATACTACTTGGTAATCAGAAAAAGATATGCATAAAAAGAAAAATGGAGCAAAGATGGGGAAAAATGCTATCCATTTAGTTTATACCTCCAGATTAATTTTAAACAAAACAGATTTTTTTTTTTTTTTGAGATAGAGTTTGGCTCTGTTGCCTGGGCTAGAGTGCCGTGGTGTCAGCCTAGCTCACAGCAACCTCAAACTCCTGGGCTCAAATGATCCTCCTGCCTCAGCCTCCCAAGTAGCTGGGATTACAGGCATGCGCCATCGTGCCCAGCTAATTTTTTCTATATATATATTTTTTAGTTGTCCAGATCATTTCTTTCTATTTTTTAGTAGAGACAGGGGTCTCGCTCTTGTTCAGGCTGGTCTCGAATTCCTGACATTGAGCGATCCACCCACTCCGCCTCCCAGAGTGCTAAGGATTACAGGCATGAGCCACCGCGCTCAGCTCAAAACAGATTTTTTTAAAGTACGTCTAGAAATAATTCCCCTTGTACATGTTCAGAGGAAAATTTACTTTCACAATATCCTTCATCTTTGGCAACATTTCACTGGATGCATACAGCTATCTAAAATGCTAGAAGAAAAGTAAGAGCCATAGTTCTCAAAATTCAATTTTATTTTATTTTCAGACCTGCACAGTTATGATGTCAAATAGTGCCTTTTATATGAGTTTTCAAAGACATAAAAACTACTAGTCAGCCTGGCTGACCAGGTTTTTTGTCACCTGTTATTCCATATCCTGCACCAATTATTACTAATGTTCTGCATTACGTTAGACTAAGACTCCAACGGTTGTGGCAGGGGAAACTGTTACTGCACTGTTTTGGACAAATTACCTCTCCGTAATGTATGAATCTAAGTTTTCTTATATCTTACTGTAAAATAAAGTTAATTTGATGCCTATTTGCATCCTATACCTATTTTGTTCTTGCAGTTTTCCAGATATTTTCCTCCAGCCATTGAATATCTGTGTTTTTATTAATTACCCACAAATAGAGTCATCTTCCAAATACAATTTAAATGTATCCTCATCCATCCATTTGTGTTATTCTTCTAATCTTTCTTATGTATCATCTGTTAAATTCCTCTTCTAGCTCATTAATAATGCTTCTAAACAAGGCTAGCCTTTGTACCAACCATGCCTTTAAATAACTCCCTTTATCTAATACATTGCCATTTATCATTGCTGATATTTACATTCCTGGAGCCAATCTCTAATACTTGTGGCAGTAGTCTTATTCCAGCCAACTTGAATCTGGTTCATAAGTAATTTCATGAGGACAGTATATAAAATAATTTACTCTAGCACAATTTTACGCCAGATTATATAATTTTCACTGCATTCCATTTTTCACTGATTTTATAAAAATTTGCCAAAATGGTTTACTTTAAATGAACCATGTTTATCTAAAGCCAAATACATTATCTTCTTCCTCAAAATTCTGAGCCCTGCTCTTTCTGAGTTCCTTTTTCTTTTGGTCATCACCAGTCACCTAATGGTATGGGACATTATCTTTGATTCTTCTCTTTTTTCGCTGCTATCTATCAGTCACTGCATCTTACCCTCCTGGTACCACCGCATAGGGTGATTCTGCTAATGTTGTTGTCTGTGCAGTGCCTGTTTCCCTGTCTTTGCCAGCAACATCCAAATGATTCCTCAAGTTCCCCACTTATTTGCTCTGTGAAGCTTTCCAAAACCACCAGCCACTCTTGTTCTAAAGTCCCCACACCGATACCCAACTCCTGCAGAATTAGTCATTTCCTTTTTGTGTTTCTCAAGCTCCGGATATTGTTATTACAAACTCATAAAACAGAGAAAACGTGCAGAATTCAGTATAACTGTTAATGCCCACATCATCTATATTTGACTCTGTTCTTCACCAAAACACTTCAAGTAATACAGAAAAATGTTGCCATGAAGATTTGACTCATGACCATCAGTCACATGTTTCACGTAACACTTTGTGCTTTGTTTCTCACTCCACACTAGGTATAAAGAGAGCTGGATCTTTGACTGACAAAAACCATGATGCTGGGGAAAATGGCCCTTCCCCCTTTCATTTTCCTATCTTCCTAATATACCAGGCAATGTAACTTGGGAGTTCAAAGGCCTTCCTGCCTGTGTGGCTAAAAGTAACATTCTGATTAAACAGATCAATTAGCAAGTGGTTTTATTTTTTAATTGACCCCTAAATCTGTGCCCAACATTGTACTATAAGTTCTAGAGAAGTATTTTTCAAATTGTGGGTTAAAACCCATAAGGAAATCAATTTAGGGTCATAAAATCAATTTGGTGGGTCATAACTAGCATTTTTTTAAAAAGAAAATGAATTAGGATGGAATAGAAAATATAGAATGCATTATATATGTCCATACTAGATCTCAATGTAATTTGTATTTTTTTCTGTGGTTTCCAGCACAAAATATTCAGTAATACTATGCTAGGGGGTATAAAAGAATACACATTTCCGACTTCTAATATGCTTGAAATCTATTCAAGAAGAATAAAACTTGTGCACATGAAACACTTAGATAACAATTCTATGGCCATATCTAACGCAATTCTGTTTTACATGGTGAATATGGATGTGGGTTTGAACGATTAGGGAACTTTGAGAAGTGAGTTGGTGCTGTGGTTGGTGCTGCTGAAAGTGAATAGAATTTGGGTTCTGTGTAGGTGGAGAAAATTTCATAAAATAACCATCATATCAGCCAATGATTTAATAGAGCAGACAAGATGTTTACAGAAAGACTCCGAAACAAGATTTGCTAAAATCAATTATACGAGTGACTTATATACATGTACTATAATAAAATATGACTCCACCCCTTCTCCCACTTGGCCTGCTCTAAATCTCAGCTTATATTTACTTCCCTTACTCAGATGGTCCTCCTGTAATTTCCCAAAATATCTGTTAACACCACTGTCATTGTTTATTTGCTTTTCTTTGCCTCCTGCATGATTATTAAGTCTATGATGCCCGTAGTTGAACCCATCTTGTTCACTTTCTCTATCCCTAAGTCTAGCAGAGGGCCAGACACAGAGTTAACATTACATAAATTCTTGTTGAGCAAATAATATCCAAAATTATTCTAGGTTATTATTTTAGAATGTTACAAATTGTTTTGCATTTAACAATAATTACCATTTGGGGAGTTGAGGGTTGGGTGATGAAGAAGGATTTTTTACTCTCTGCAAGTCTGTATTATCAGAAAAATTTCCATAAACAGGTGCTATTTTATCATTTAAAAACATTAATAAGTTTTTGTTTTATATAAGCAGAATAGGACTGGAGAATAAAAGAAAGCCTGGTAGAAATCCAACCAATGGGGATCCTCTTCCTCTCTCCTTGGGAAATGCTCTCTTTTGGGGGGAGGGCTATCCACACTCTCTTAGGCACTTCTCCCTGCTCCCAAGCATTTCGTCCTCCATCTAGTGGCTACATTAAAAATTCCTCAACCTGAGAAATAAGATAGTCTTCCATCAAGAGAATTGATTTGTCTTCTCTTTGTATCTGAGAAGGATGCATATGTGTGAGCTAGGAAATAGCTCACATGGTAAAGTTAAAACTGCCCTACAACTCCAAAATAACAACAGATGGACACACTTGAAGCTCTGACAAGTGGGGGGAGGTGGGCAAGGGCAACGTAACCTAAACATTTGTACCCCCATAATATGCAGAAATAAATAAATAAATAAAATGAATCATTTAGTAGACTAATAATGAAAATAAGATAACATATATTTCACATTTTGCAACAGTGATTTTTCTTTAAATCTTTTTTAGGATCGAAATCACTTTTGAGAAGTAGATGTAAGCCCTCCCAGTAAATATATGTAAAGACAATCACATCCAGTTTTGAAAGTAATGTCAGGGAAGGCCCTAAAACTAGCTGTGGGTGCCAGAAGAAGGACCTCTGCTTCCCAATGTATGTAGTAGTGTTCACATACATAGTCTCACTGATCCATATAGACTGCCTATGGTTAGGTCAGGCTGGCTATCACCATTTCAAATGGGAAAACCAGGCATTTTAAGCTGGTAGCAGAACCCAAACTAGAATATGTGGTTATAGTATAATTGTATACTTTTTTCCCAAAGATATCTGATTCCAATTCAAATTGCAAATAAAACATTTATAAAATGACTTTTGTAGCCATATTTTACAGGAATTTCATATGTATATTACCCTAATGCAAAGACAATGCAGCGGTCAGTGTTCAGCATCATTATACATTTCCTTCTTGAGGGAGACTGTGTGTACGAGGACTGCTCTCCAAGCCCCTGCCAGCTTGGCAAGGCAAAGCAGGAGAAAAAAACTGCAAGTCCACCACATGGCAGGCCAGCATCCTCTCTCCAGGCCAACAGGCCATTCTGCTAATGGGCTTTTGTACTTTGTAATTAAATAAAGAAGCCATGTAATGCATGCTTATCTCTTCACTTGATGGAATTCTGGTCTCTTAAGCTACCTAAGGTATGTATTGTCATAAATAAGTTTCCAAATACATTTAAAATGCTTGTAGATTATGTTTTAGGGGAAAAGGAGAGTTTGTTTTCTTCTTGGGAAAACCTCAGAAATTTGAGAAAAGGCCTTTAAGTAATGTTTGTGATTTTTAAAAAAGGACTAAAAACTAATGCTTTCGTCTCCCTTGATTTCTGGTTTGACAGTTCCTGATGTGAAGACCAATATCACTACATCATCATGACTGATGATCATTTGTGGAGTAAACGAAAACCAGCATCCCAGGATGCACTACTTCCAGAACATCTTCTGTCTCTGGAGCCAGTTGCCACATTGCAAACATGACAACAAATGAATTGATGATAGCATCTGCTTAATCTGGCTTTTGTCCACATGTCACAACTGTAATGTCGTTAATTGAGACTTTTTTATTTGCTCTAGTCTGGTTTCTTCATTTCCTATTCTCCAAACTGAGCTTAATTTAATCATTGTTGACTGAAAAGCTGTCAGTTTTAATGGTACTACATCTTTTTATCTTTGATGTTTAAGAAACATAGAAATCAAATGTTGTCTTAATCTGGAATACTTGGATTTTCTTATATCACATTAAATATACCAAGATTGTGTCTGCTGTTTGTTAAAAATTAACAACTTACACTTGATGGGATTTTACAAAGTATCTAGAAAGTGCTTAATAAATATTAACTGATATTACTGACATTTCTTTTTATGCTAATGGAAAAAGTCAATAAAGTAATAAAATTATGGATTTATCCTGAATGACTTCAGCACTCACTTAACTAATGAAATAACCAGTTAAACTGATATTTCATTTGAATTAAAAGAATAATTTTTAATCCTGGAGATAAATGATAAATAATTCAGTAAGAATTTACTCTCATCTTTTTATTGATAAATTTAGTCCTACTAAGGAAAATAAATGGTCTACCTACACTACATGAGAAATCACTGGTCTATTAAAAAATTAGCAAGACATCTTTATTTAAATTAGATTATTCTATAGACAGGCAAAGTAAGAATAGTTTAGTCTGTCTTCCAACACTCATTTATGCCAAAAAGATTTCCAAATTAATTCCATTTATGCTTTGGATAGTTTTTAAGTGGTAGTAGTTGTATCTCTAATGCCATCAACAACAAATTGGTGTATCATCTATCAATTGGTATCAAAATGCAATTTGAAATACACTTGATGGGTAAATCATAACAGATATGTGATTATAATCTCTTTTTTGAATATATGCTCAAGATTAAAAATGAGGTCTTATTCATGTACATGGACATCACAAGCCAATATTCCAGTACACACACTGGGTGTTCAACAAGAACTATTTGCTTATATGTATAGAGATTCATTCATTCATTCTATAGCTACACTACTCTTCTCAGGAGAGTTAGAGCCTTAAGTGCATGGCCAATGTTGCCCTCTAGTGGGTAGCGTGCCTAGGTGGTTCTTGGAACTGTAGGTTCCACCTGGGTTTCTACTGGAACACTATTTCCTGTGAGATGTATATGAAAGACTGCTGAGAATTTTTTTGATGGGGCAATACCTTTTAAGATCATAACAGAAACATAAATAAAGTATGTAGGACATGATTTGAGGGAAGCAAATTGGTTACATCTTTGTACTATTACCACGTTTTAATATGCTTTTTGTCAATAGTCCCATACTTTGTGCAAAGACTAACTGGATGGGATTAAAGCGGTTAAAAAAACTTTTGAGGTACATGATAAGGGTACATAAAAAGTCTATCAGAGCTGTCAAAATCTAGCATATATTTTAACACTGCCTTTACTTGGCTTGCAAATTAACACTGTCATAGCGCAAAAGCAGCTCAATCTGGAGCCCTCTTTACTCTCTTTCTCTGTTCTTGCTATAGAAGGGAAAAGAATCTTCTCCCTTCTTTCCACTATATGCTCACTCATAACCAGTGATAAGCATGGCTTTTATGCCATCATGACTCAGAGAGGAGTTGCAGTGATGTTTCTGGATCGGGGACAAGGGCTGAGTTGAATGGATGGCCAGCCATAAACCCTAAGAAATGTAAAAATGGAATTCTTGTTCACAAGGCCACTTTCCTCTCTTGCTAGATTATCTAGGCATTTCCCTCTCTTCTTCAGATCGTCCATTCCCCAGAGCATCCAAATCCACAAGAGATAGCATAGTTTTTTTCTGAGCTGATCCCACTGGCTGCTTGCTTGGTAGGAGAATGGGGCTGCATGCATGCCTTTCAGTTTAGCATTTGCTTTCTGAACAGTCAGGATAAAAATCAAAGTTATTCCCTATTCGAAAATTAAAAGGTGAAAGAAAGGGCAAAATCATAGTATTGTCATTAATAAAACTAAGAGTGCTTGCACATGTACAGGGTACAATACTATTAACAACATTGGCAAGAATTTGGCATGGAGATATGTCCCTGGCAACTATTTTGTGCCCTCCAGCTGCACTAGGCATAACTCAGGAGAATCTAATTTGCATTACTCAGCATTAGACCTGGAAAGACCCAGCTCATCCATCAATGGTCCAGACACCAGCAGCATTTGAGGTGTAATTTGAAGTTGATGAACATTTGCTGTCTAGGAGTATAAGGCTGTTTTCTCTTTATACAACAGAATCTGCACCTGTCTATTGAAGTCAGGGCCAATCGTGGGTAAAACTCCAAACTAATTTGTTTATAGTCTAGACTCCTAGAGCAATAATGCCCTCTTGGGTTCCTCTTTGTTCCTCATGATAGGAGGTCCCCTGGCCATCCCAGGCCTCCCAATGGGCCCCACATATTTATTCAGTGCCAAAACTAAATTACGCTGTTGAGAGACAGGACAGTGATTACCTGGATAGGGAGAGAAACAAAAAGGAGCTTGATACTTCTGCACTTCCCTGCCTCATTGCCCACTCATACCCCTAACTTCCCTCTTCCATTCACTAATATTCTTCCAAAAAATCATGTGTTCCAGTTTTCAAGGATCCTCTTACCATCAGGTGACAAATAATGTCCATAAGTTAATCAAATTATATATATTCAGTATTATTACTTAAGTAATTTCTACAGGCCACATAATTCTCTACCTTGGTGAGAGATCCACAGCTGCATAAGACTCTTAAAGGGTAGAGGTCAATAAAGAAAATTTCAAATAAAACATCATGGAGTACATATTTTCTTTAAGCAAAAAACAAACAAAAAAAACTTTTCGGATCTCTTAAATTATGCTTAATTTTACTCTACACAACCATAGCTTGGAGAGCTACGGCCACTTATAGATTCAACAAAATATTCTCCTTGAACCTTGGTTACATTTAAGTCATGTCAAAATACAAATCAAACTCTAAATGTGACATCACTATATATGCAGAATGCCTAAAATTTGTATAATTCAGACAGTAACAACTGCTGGAGAGGATGTGGAAAGACTTGATTTCTCATATACTGAAGTGTGAACAGGCACAACTATGTTAGTTGCAGAACCTACTAAAGAGAAATGTTACATATCCAGCAATTCCACTCTCAGGAAGACACCTGACACAAAAATCTATCTATGTTCACCAAAAACACATACTACAATGTTCAGAACAGCACTAATGATAATATCCAAAAATGAAAACAGCTGCCTACATGGCCATCAGCAATAGAAGGGATAAAGTGCGGCATATTCACACAGTGGAATTCTATACAGTAATTAAAATGAATGAACTAAAACTATACACAATAATTTGGCTATATTTCAAAAACAATGTTGAATGAAAAAAGCCAGATTGCAAGAGAGGCTATGCTGTAGGATTTGAAAAGTACAAAAACAGGCAAAACTAAGTTACGTTGTTAAAAGACAGGATAGTGGTTACCTGGGTAGGGGGAGAAACAAAAAGGAAGCATAAGGCAGCACAGAAGGACAGTTATGGTTCTGGTTTCATTCTGTTTTTCAATGAGTGTGTTAGCTCTGTGCAAATGTATCAAGTGATACACGCAGGGTAATATGTACCTTTCTCTTGTACATTACACTGCAATTTAACAGCTTAAAAATGTAAGCCATAACATATATTATTGCGTCCTCAAAAAGATTAGACTCTTAACACCAAAATAATGACTTTCATTTAACTCCATTCTGAGTCTGTCATTGGTAAATTTTTATAGAATCATCATTATATTTGTCAACAGTAATTAACCTACCCATCAAATTTCCCAGTATACTTCTAATTTGAAATATTTTATGTCTGGTCATATATTGTTCTAATTTGGAATCCAGAAAATACAGTCCCTGTAATTATTATTCTTATAGCCCAATGTCCAGAATTATGAATATTAATGATCATAAATCCAGGAATTTACAATATTTTTCTGAAATATTTTCTAGTCAATGCCCACATGTAGTATATGTAGTATATTTACAAAAGCAAATTATTCACATGTGTCTTTTCTTGCCTTATTCTATATTATGATAATCTAGACAAAGAAAGCCTACGAAATGACAGAGGAATGTTCTAAGAAGAAATAAAAATTGTTCCTGGATCAATGCTACCAACAGTCAAAGTGGTAATATCAAGCATCTTGCCAAAGCAATTAACAGCTAATCATGTCTGGTGATCTGTGAGTTGTCAATGGGAGTTAAGAAAATGATGAATAAAAGTGACAGATAAAGACCAAAGCCAGTGGATCAGTGTGCTAAAGACAAGACTCGATTTTATCCTCACACCTGGTCAGATTGAACCTCCTCCAGTCAAATTAATCCACTATCACATCATTTCATCCTCTTTAACGCCTTTATTCATGCTATTCTGGTCAGAAATAAACACAATTACAGCTCGAGAATACAATTTGTTTGGAAATTAGTGACTTCTATAAGCATTGCCTAAGAATACTTCTTTTATTTTTATATGAGCAAGTTAAAGAAAGACTCATATTCCCTCTCCGGTTGTATCACCTCTGCATTATTGATCTTACCCTCTTTACCCATTTACTAGAGCAGAACTTTTCAAACTTTGATGTACATACCAGTCACTTGCAGATGGTTAAAAGGAAGGCAGATTCTGACACAGGAGGTCTGTGGGGGGTGGGGCTGGAGAGTCTGCATTTCTGATGCTGCTGGTCCAGGGACCATTTTTTGACTAGCAAGGTCCTAGACAACTTGAAGGAACCACTCTGATCTAGGTTATTATGCATAATTCACAGTTGGGATTTCAAAGATGTAGCATAGTGTTGCAAAGAGGAAGCCTCAAACACAAGCATTGTGATCTAGAATGGCTTTCAGGTCAGGGCATCACGTGGGGTGAAAGGTGGGATGCTTTAATTATCAGGAAGACTCTCTGCCAAACCAAACAAACTCATGATACTGGAAAGAGCTTTCCGAATAAATGTGTTCCCAGTGACACAGGACATATTAATATGGTTTGTGCATGTTGTGCTTAATTTTGGGTCCAGAGATTAAAGCATAGATAGAGAAGCTAAAAAGATATACAGGACTTGTATAATGAAGAAGATTTAGTGCTACTGCATCCCAGACTAAATCAATAACTGGCAACCTAACGGGCCAGATATTGAGAGAACATGATTTGCTTTTCCCTTTCTCTGCTTTAATGGATTCTCTTGCCATTGGATAATTCCAGCCTTACAGATTTTATTTTAAAAGTTCCTCAAGACAAAATCCCATTTAAGATGATCATGTGTATGTTGAAAAACTAATACCTAAAACCTAAAACCACTTATTCTTGCAGGTAACTAAAATAGTTTTTAAAAATTGATTTCTTACTAGTTACCTTAATGAAACATCCTGCTCTATGATATATAGAGTTTGAATCAGCTAGGCCTGACCGATATCAGCGTTAATCTGTTCAGAGCAACTATTTGGAAAAGAAATGAGAAGATATTAGTTAAACGATCAAGCAAGGCATGGGAGACTCCAAGAAACATTGATACAGAGGTAGTCATCAGCAACCTGCCCTAATCTGCTAACCACTCACTTTTTAATCTTTTCTTCAGGTCTTTACTTACATTACTGCTAAATTTTTAACAATAAATGATTTCAAAAGGCATATAAATTCTATACCTATTACACACTTTTAGGTCTGATCACTTTTTTCTGAAACTTTCACTTCACTTGATATTTATCTTCATCTCTTGTGTTCTCATCCCCCCATGGCCCCCACATTGCTGGATTGAGTAAATGCCCTCACATGGTTCCAGGAAATTGCTGAAGCCAAGGAGTCATCTTAGAAAACTGAGAGTTACAGAGTAATCAAAACAAGCCAATCATATATTGACCTACTTATGATCTTCTTTTTCTTTTACTCTCTGGGCACCAATTGAAAGATTCAGACAACAAAAAAACTGTTTAGAGTATAGCTAAAACCCCTTATTCCATAGCACAGGCTGAAAGGTTGCTTTTTGGCCAATGTACAATTTAGTTCCTTTCCTTAAACACCATATATACAGGTATTGCTTGACAATTCTCATAGGTATAGGATAGCATTAAGTATGTGTTAAGAACACATACTCTGTTACTAGATTGACAGTTTCCAATCTCAGCTCTGCCACTGACTAACAGCAGGACTTCAGATGCTTTACTTTGTGTCATTCTTCTTTGGTTTCCCTGTTAGTAAAACTGGGGCGATGATGGTGCTAACCTCATGGGGGGGCATGAGTATTAAATGAGAGAATAAACTTACAGAACTAGAATGATGCCCAGCATAGAAGAAGCACTATTACCGGGTTCCAACTGAGTCAGAGATGGCTTAGGGAAAAACTGTGAGCAAGTTTGGCTAAAACATTTATAGGCATGTGGATTCTCAGTAAAATTATGCAACCAGAAGAAACTGCGTTAATAGCAGTTTTTATTGTTGGGGACAATGCTACATAAAATGTTAAGGAGAAAAGTACAAAAATGGTCTAGACACAAGAAGAAACCCAAAGGAGTAAAACTGGGAGGTCTACGTAAAGTTCTCTGGTGGTGTCGGTTAGGGGAAAAACAGAGATTACAGGCCTGGAGTCTCAGTTCTTTCGATCCCACATCATCCTCCCCCCATCTGCTGCCACCTTCCCTGAGTCGCTGCCAATCATCTTGTCCCCAAAGCAGCACAGGACTTCCCAGACTAGAGGCTATGAGTCAATCTCTCCAGCTATCCATCTAGGGATAACTTTGGATAGGAGCCTGGAGACCAGTCATTTGCATATATGAGTAAAAAAAAAAATTCTATGATTTAGTACAATTGAAAACAATAACCGATTATGAATTTGTAGCCTCACTAAGGTTCTCATTGGGGATCTACTAGGGAAGGGAGCCTATCTGCTTATGAATCCCTTGTCTACCATCTACAACAATAATGATATCGGTAACAATAATTGCTCTCATTGATACGTATGCTCCACATAAAATAGGAAATGTCCAATTTCAAATCAGAAGTGTATATCAAACAAGAAGCAGTACAATTAATCAAAGTATGCACCTAAACTATTCACACAGTTTTGCCATCTTAACGGTAGTTTGTTATGCCTGCTATGAAGAAGCCTGGAGAATGAGTGGCAATGAAATTGCAAAAGGCATTTTCCACAGTTTGTTGAGAATTGAATACTTTTCCTTGCAAGAAGCGGTCTAAAGCCCAGAAGAAGTGGTAGTCAGTTGGTGCAAGGTTTGGTGAATATGGTGGATGACAGAGAGTTTCCAAGTCCAGCTACTGTAATTTGAGCAGCATTGTTTGTGTGACATGTGGTCGAGCGTTGTCTTGCAAGAAGATTGGCCTGTCTCTGTTGACCAATCTCAGCTGCTTCATCGCAAGCATCCTCATCATCTTGGATAATACCAGTGCTGGACCACCAAACAGACACCACTAGCTTCTTTTGATGAATATTTGGTTTTGAACTGTGTTCCATCACTTCATCTTTATCCAACCATTGTGCGAATGCTTGCTACTGTTGAAAAGATTCCATTTTTCATCACATGTAACAATACGGTGTAGAAATGATTTGCCTTTATGTTGTGATAGCAAAGAAAGGCAAGTTTAGAGAGGATTTCTCTTCCAATGTTCATTTAATTCTAGCAATACCCATCTATCCATCTTCTTTACCTTGCTGATTTGTTTCAAATGGTTCAATATTGTTGGAATATTAACATCAAACCTTGCTGCTAATTCACAGGTAGGTTGAGACGGATTCGCTTCCACTTACAGCTTTCAGCTCATCATTATCCACTATGGTCTCAGGTCACCCACGTGGCTCATTTTCAAGATTAAAATCACCAGAATGGAACTTCTCAAACTATCGACATACTGTGCGTTCACTAGCCACATCCCTCCCAAACACTTTGTTGATATTTCAAGCTGTCTGCGATGCATTGGTTCCAGGATGAAACTCATATTCAAAAATAATACAAATTTTTGAATTATCCATGGTTTCACAAAAATTGCTCTAAGAAAAATTTTGAAAGATAGTCACAAGCCGCCGGGCGCAGTGGCTCATGCCTGTAATCCTAGCACTCTGGGAGGCTGAGGTGGGCGGATCGTTCTGAGCTCAGGAGTTCGAGACCAGCCAGAGCAAGAGCGAGACCCCGTCTCTACCAAAAATAGAAAGAAATTAATTGGACAGCTAAAAATATATATAGAAAAAAATTAGCCAGGCATGGTGGCACATGCCTGTAGTCCCAGCTACTTGGGAGGCTGAGACAGTAGGATTGCTTGAGTCCAGGAGTTTGAGGTTGCTGTGAGCTAGGCTGACGCCACGGCACTCGCTCCAGGCAAGAGAGTGAGACT
>CAUYSK010015797.1:0-71601 GCA_963575035.1 Avahi laniger | reverse complement strand
CAGAATTCACATGGGAGACAGAGAGAAGCCAAGGTGTTCCACCAAGAGGAAAGGGTGGTGGAGAAGGAATTCAAGAGGATGTTAAAGAAATCATGACTTTCATATAAATATAAAATGAATACATGTGAAAGACTTTAACTCATTATTATTTTTTTTGAGACAGAGTCTCACTTTGTTGCCCTGGCTAGAGTGAGTGCCGTGGCGTTAGCCTAGCTCACAGCAACCTCAGACTCCTGGGCTCAAGCGATCCTACTGCCTCAGCCTCCCAAGTAGCTGGGACTACAGGCATGCGCCACCATGCTCGGCTAATTTTTTTCTTACATATTTTTAGCTGTCCAATTAATTTCTTTCTATTTTTGGTAGAGACAGGGGTCTCGCTCTTGCTCAGGCTGGTCTCGAACTCCTGAGCTCAAACAATCCACCCACCTCGGCCTCCCAGAGTGCTAGGATTATAGGCGTGAACCATCGCGCCCGACCAAGACAAATGTCTTAGTATTGTCTTTTAAACCATTCAAGCCTGGCTATGTAATCAAAAATACGTTTATAACAATACAGTATGATAAATTTATGCAAATGGAAAGTAAATGTATAATGTGTTTATGTATATGTACACATATGCATTCTAAGTCCAATTTTCGATATACTTAAAGATGTTCAGACTTAGTATACAAATAATCATTTCACTGCAATACTTCAGTAAATATATATTTTTAAGGATTCTAAATGGATGTATTAGATTTATAATCTCATACCATGGAATGAAATCCTCTGTGTCTTTGATAGCATGTTTCTAGCACTTTAAATTATTGTTTTATTATGGTGTATCATAGAGGAGAAATAAAAAATGCATAAGATAAAGTTGTAAAGGAGAAATGTTCATAATATTCCTATTTATCAGTGAATTATAATCAGTTATTTAATTAATATTTTACACTGTACTATCCACGTTTGCCATGAAATCAATATAGCATGTAAGCTACAATCAGGTAACCAAAAACACATTGAACACCTTGCTTTCTGCGAGGGGGGCATATTAGTAAAAAAGATTTAAATTATAAAAAAAAAAAAACAGTAAACTCTTCATTTTCTGGAAGAAACAGACCATTATTCTTAGAACTGATGATAGTATGCTGAACAATTCAGATAAAGTCTGTGTTCTCATGTCCCTTACAATCTGGCGTCAGGTAGGATGAGAGGTGGAGCTAACAAACAACTGATTGTGTTAATGAGGTAGCTGAAGTAATGATAAAGTGCTATGAAGAAAATAAAACGATAATATACAGAATCAGTGATTGGTGTTGGGAGTTTTATAAAATGAGATATTGTGGTCAAGGAAGGCTTCCCTGAGGAGGTGAGATTTGATATGACACTTGAATAATGAGAAGTTAATCATGCCAATATTTTGTGGAAAAGCATTATAGACAGAAGAATAAGAGGTAAAAATAAATCACCAGAATGGGAAAGTAGGAATAAAAAGAAGACTAATATGTTTGGAAAATATTTATTAAGAGGAAAAGTGTAGAGACAGAGGATTATTGAGTCCAACAGAAATCAAACTTTCTGTATAGACTGAAACTAACCAGAGCTCATCTCTAACCCCACCCTAGATTTGACAATTACTAGCACACTGGTGGTGTCCTCTGACCAAAATAAAGTAAACAGAACACATTTTACAATGCTTGTACAACTGTAGAATACTTACTTCTGTAATACAACCACTCAAAATCAGAAGACTGAAAAAGCAATGCTAAACACAAATAATGAATCTTGCAGCAGGAAGAAAGAGGAATAATAAAAGTAAAAAAAAAATCATAAAACAAACAAAAAGATATTTCATGTTTGGATCATTTTGGAATTGGATATAAAAGCAAATAAGCAAACAGTAAGACATAAAGAGAGGAGAAAAAAATTTCTCAAAAGTTAGAAATTAGTATGAAAGTTGACTAGGAGTAACACTAGCACCTGAGACTTCATAGAAATGTCAGAGAATCCACTGAACATCCCAGAAAATGTGAAATAAAGACTTAAGATTATTTATTTACTGTAAAGGGTAAAGTAACCTTTATTGTATTTAGGTCACAATAGAAAAATTATTACTAAAATTCCAAATTCAATCGAAAGAGTGATATCACCTCAACAGTTGCCAAAAAGTATTGTTAATTCAATAGTCTTTTCTGATGAAAATTTTAAGATAGAATTTTACTTAGTATGTCAAAACATATCTATCTCAAGCTAACAGCCAATTTTATCTTGACAGTGAAGTTCTGCATGAATTTTCATAGTTAAAAAAATCAGAGGCTCCATAATAGCACAGTTTTTAATATTATTTAAGACTAATGCCAACCCAATTTATGAAAAAAATCAAGGAAGAGATATAGAAAAAAAAGGAAGCAAATTTTTTATCTGTAGTTAATATCACTGTATTCTTAGAGAACCCAAAAAAATGACTTGGCAATGAGTAAAAATAAAACTGGTTTTTGGCACAGTTAGTCTCTAAATATAATAATAAATGAAATCCATAACCTGTTATATATCAAATAATAATCAGTTAAGTATATATAGAAATTGATACCTTAATAGCAACATAAAAAAAGACACTTATGAACACACTTTCCAATAAATGCATGGAAACTGTGTAAGAACAATAAGGGTACAAAATCCTCCTAAGAAAATGAAAGAAGACCTGACAATCTGAAAAATTATATCTCCTCTTAATTGGGAAGACTCAATATTATAGAGATACCAGTTCACCATAAATTAGCCAGTAAATATAATTTGATTCCAATGAAAATGACAAGTATGGTTTGTTGGGTTTTTTTTGTAATTTGACAAATTGATTCTAAAATTTGTCAGTGTGTGGATATGACCAGTATGTTTTAAAAGAGTAATATAGATTCATAACTGGAGGTGAGGCAATTTTGGAGGAGAATTATCCTATCAGAGAGAAACATGAACTGTGATGCTACAATAATCAAAAGAAAGTGATTCTAGCACCTGCTAGGTGCTAGACCAGGCAAATGAATTAGAAAATACTGAAGCATATTCGATTATTTATAAGAATTTATTATAGGATAAAGATATAATTTCAAATTAGTCCACAAGTATTGATAATTTGACATAAGAGGAGACAATGGACATTTGGTGAAATTAGTTAAATGACAAGTTACATTATGCTAAGTATAAGTGTGGCAGGTTAAAAAGCAATAGTGTATGTTTGGACATGTAGAAATCATCTCTGAAAACATGATTTATAAAATTTTATAGTTTTGAATAAAAGTATTTTCTGTTCCAATTTAAATTTTCCTTGGCTCTTTTTATTGTACTTTCAGCACCATTCTTATATTGTACAACCATAAGCCACAGAAATATAATTACCTTTACAGCTAGTCAGTTATATCCATGATTATCACTTACAAGTCTTCCTATATTATGTCAATCTCTATATTTCTAATGACATGAAAACCATGCAAACTCTTTCAAAATGTCTTGATCCTGAGAGCTCTCAAATCCTCTTATCATGACTGTTAGTGGCTGTCTATTTCAAACACACACAAAAAAATCGAAGTTCATGATTTCCTGGCAACTTTCTTATATCTGGGAAATGTATATATCCTGGTTATGATCAATTCTCTATGTCATCCATTGTGTCTTTCACTAGCCATGACATTCTTTTATGGAAATTTGATTACACAATTTCCCTTCCCTGTTGATCTGCAGCAACAATCTCTCAGATAGTAAATGAAAGAACTGAAAATACTTTGCAAATTATTATTATAAATAGGCTTCATGTACATTGCATCCTGTATTTATTAATATGTACATATAAAAAAGCACATACATTCATTTTCATTTCAAAGAAAGTTAAATTTGACTCAAAGATTTGGTGAGAAATGGTAAATAATTGAATTAAATTAGATTAAAATCCCTATAAATGTTAAATAAAAGGCATGTACCAGCTATGCGTGGTCACTCATGCCTGTAATCACAGCACTTTGGGAGGCTGAGGTGGGAGGATCATTTTAAACCAGGAGTTTGAGATCTACCTAAGCAACACAGTGAGATCCCATCTCTACAAAAAATAGAAAAATTATCTGGGCGTGGTGTTGCTCACCTGAAGGCCCAGCTACTGGGGAGGTGGAGGCAGGAGGATAGCCAGAGCCCAGGAATTAGAGGTTACAGTGAGCTGTGATCTCACCACTGCATTCTAGCCTGAGCAACAGAGTGAGATCTTGTCCCAAAAAAACAGAAAAGACTATGTACCTAAATGGATTTAAATGTGGTAGAAATAGTTGTTTTCAACAACAAAAAGAGATACAGTAAATACTTCCTTACTGAAGTTAAAAAAAAATCCTATAAAAGAAAAATGCTGCTTTATCTGGAAAATTCCAAGGTTATGATGGAGTAATATTGGAGTAATATTTTAAAATTTATGTCACATAAATACAAATGTATAAAATATAAATATTCCTTTGATATCAGATTTTTACTAAAATTTCTTTGTTTCTTTTTTTATGTTGAGTCACATTTCTTTGTCTCTTAGAATAAGTACTTTGTCTACATAATTATACATATATTTAAATATGTATAATATGAATATGTGGAATATATATTTGAATATCTGTATATGTAGGCATATATATTTTTCCTCTGTGATCTCATTAATCATTTGATTGATTTGTCCTTTTCACAACACATTGTTTCGTCATTACATGGACATAGTACCAAGTTATAAAATACACACACACACACAAAAGTAAAGATAACCCTATAAAAATCATGGAATTAATGCCAATTCTTAACTTTTAACCCACTATGCAAAATATTTTACTACAAAGACAGGGTCAGTTCTTAAATCCAGCTGTGAAATGATGATACTTTCGTTATACCTGAGAAATATTGTGTTTGAATGTATTAGAGACAAATTTGGTGGCTCGAAACTTATCCTTATTCTACAAAGACTATAAATGAGTTAACTACAGGCCAGACTTCTCAGTCTGTAAGTGATCCCTCAGGGTTGAGAATCTACATTCATTTTGCAGGATTATTTCAGGTGGAGGAATTTCTTACTTACTATTAGATGCCTCTGAATAGAGCCCTAATTCCATCTAAAACTCTGTTATCAATGATTGCAATTCTTCTTAGTTTATTTCTAAACTGCTTATGTGTGATCGTGTTCCATATTTACCTTTACTTTTAAACAAATATGAAATGCAACTCTGTCGAATCTGTCATAGTTGAATTTCATCGTCATCACACAACCGTTTGGACTTGAGAAAAAAGTTCAAACTGTGAAAGATTTTGGAAGCAGATGGTTGAAGAAGATAGACTGGAAGGACTTTTCGGGTTTCTTATACTTAAAATGTCACACCATGGCCCTCGTATCAATTCTGCTAAAGTTGCAGAAAAGGAAATTTAGGCTTAGAAAGAAACACCTGCTTGTCTAAGGTCACTGAGGCAGTGTCAGAGTTGAGGGTTGGACCCGATTTTTAGTGGCTGCAGACTTCACTACTCCTTGCAGCATGAATGCCTTCTTGCATATCACAATCTGTTCTTAAAGCACATTTTTATGGGTTTATAACTTCTGTTGACAGCTTGTGAACATTTAAATTCCTCAGACACTTGCCTTTTTACTGCCCCTCCAAACACAGACTACGAGATGGGTCAAACTGGTATGTCACACAACTAATCATGCAACATCAGAAGTCAGTAAAGGAGTCAGCAAGTTCCCTCAACAGGAGTGTGGAATAAGATGCTCTCATATGTTTAGAAGATGACCAGGGCATTAGCTTGTTCTGCCAAATTTGAAAATTTGACAAGACTCAAGAGGTATAGAGAACTTGCAAGATGAATACATAATTCTTAGAAAAGGTTGGGCAAGGAAGTTGGCATTTGGAGAGTTCAGAGGTACAACATCACAACTTCTAACTTGATGTGAAACTGCCAAAGTGTACTCATAAAATACAACTAGGCATCGAGAGTTTGTATCTTAAAACTTTTAAAGCCCCAATCATTTCGTTCCAGTTGGAATATTTACTAAAATATATACATACTATTAGTAAAATAGGCTTCACAGAAAGTGTCAAAAGAATAATGTTTCTGAGTGATATGAAAGTATTTGTTTCAGAGAGAGAGTAATTTGGAAATACTCGTTTCACCCTCAAACAATATTTTTTAAAATTTAAAGTTGGTCCATGACAGCAGCTTAGAAAGAATCAAAAAAGGCATTTTTAATAAGCAAGCAGGTGTACCAGCCATATTTGTGGAGCAATCAAAGAAATGTGTGCTTCCTCATTAAACAATGAATATTCTTGACACTTGTTAAAGAATGGTAAGGCAGACTTAATTCAAGGGGAGCTGCTACAATGGTGTTTTGTGGTAGGAGAGACAGATCAGGCTCAACTCCAAATAAAACAAGGTCAAGTGAAATTTATAGCTAAGAAGCTGAATGGGAGTCAGTAGATGGAAATTACCAAGACAAAACATCAAGGGTAAAGGAAATTCTGGTTGAAACTGACTTGACAGTGTTTATTGCTGAAGTCAGGCCAGGATGATAAGATATTGGGGTTGTTGGATAAGGAATTCAGTCATATATCAAGAGTGGGAGAGTTTAACTAAACTGACTTAGAAAGATTCTTGCTAAAACCTGACTAAGCAGATATGAACATGGAAACCCAAAAGTCAGGGCCAACTGAGAAGAGAGTTCAGAGGAGCCTGACTAGGGTAGGACAAGAGAGTCTTTACCACTCTAAAGTTCGTATAGCCAGGATCTATGCAGTCGTAAATTGGAATAGACTTCTGAAGTTTCCTTAATGCTCTTGATTCAGAATTTGCATTGAACCATTATATGGAAAATTTGAGTCCTTGTAGTCATAATAATAGGTGAGATTCCATTAAACGGTTCATGAAATGTGGATCAGAGATAATCAGAAGAGGATAAAGGATTTGCACAGAATTAGGTTGATAAAAATCAACCAGATCCTGGATGGAGACATTTCAGTTAGGTGCTTGAGACAGGAGTCTTCATCAATTTGCAAAGGACGAACAAAATCTCTCAATCTCATTGTATCTACATCTATCTATTATTTAAGACGATTCTGTGAATAAGTATAATAATATCACCATATAACAAAATCCACATATTTAAGTCGATAATGTTCATAAGCAGCATGATCTGCAGAGTAAGCTAAGTTATTCTCAATTAATGATTTGTTATTGTACCTTTAGCAAGTAAATACTGAATAAAAAGAATTTTTTCAGGTGTTGTTTGGCAAAAGTCCTTGAAAAATTGTACATGCAATTGTATTTACATTTAAGAATGTGATTTTCAGGGCCAGTAGTCCGATTAAACTGGATCTGTTACTAAACAGTGCTTTTTTGAAGAAGGTATTTTGCACACCAGCATGCATAGTAACTTGAAAGAAACCTTGGGTGCTGTATTAAAAGATACCTAGATAAGAAAAAAACACCCTAGTCATTTCAAACATAGAGAATATGATGCAAGGAATCAATTATATGTGTGATAGAAGACTCAAAGAGTCAGTGAAGCAACGTAAAGAATGGTAAACAGCAGGAACCAGATACCGTGGCTGAGAGAAATGGATAGAAATGATGTTACTAGGACCTGAAAGCCAGCATCGTTCTATGGAATCTAGAATCATGGTGGAGATTGCCAGTTGGGTGCCATGAACTGTGGAGAGAGCTGGAGCCATGGAAGAGACCTGGACACTTGTCACATCAGGGGCAGAGCAAGAAAGATGTTCTTTTGTTTCTCTCCTCTTCCTCCCAGTCTCTAATACTGTATCAGTGCCTACAATTGGCTAAATCTAACTCTAAATCAGTTGGCAAAGGAGTCTGCATAAATGTAGTTCCTAGAGATACAAAGCAGAATAAGTAAAAGACTAAAAATAGATGTGAGAGAAATAGGCAAACGGCTGGCCCAGTGGTTGCAAATTAAAAAAGAGATATGTCAGAAATATCTTTAATGTTACATTTATTAATTATTGGTATGTTTCACCAGTAATGGATTGAATTTCATCTTGTGTCTTGTATCCTTCTTATCTTACCACTGTGGATATAAAATGCCCAGAAATCATCTGAAGACTGATAGCTTGTAAGCATCATATATTTTCAAGGAGAATTTTTTTCCTTGTTGAAGTTATTTACAGACAGATTACATGTTTAATTATCTACAGATTGACCAGAGTTTGTCACATATGGACTGGTTTACATTTTAAAACTTTTCTTTCTTGTATTTTTGGAATTAAGTTAAACCATACTGAAGAAATGATAATTGTCAGATTGTTCTTAGGCAATGGAAACATAGTCCCAGCTTTCAAGAAATCTAGTGGAGAATTAGGCTTGTTATTAAACATTGGCTCTCATTTTGGTAGGTAATACTAAAAAATAAGGGCAAGCAAATTAGAGGCAAAGCAGTATGATCAAATTAAGCTGCAGCACTCAAGGAGGACTTCTCAGAGGAGGTGACATTTGAATTGAGACTTCAAGAATGAGTGAAGTAGAATAATCATATTTACTTTCAGAGACATGTGGTAATGCAATTTCAATTTGGTATTATATAGTTTATTTATTTTTACTGTATTTCTCTTATCCAACTAGTAAAAATTTACTGTAGAATAACTAGATAATACACATATGAGTAAAAAGCCCCATAATTAATAATACTAAATAAATATTAGGAACAAACATTAGAGATAAACATTAAGAAGATGTTAATGCATATCTTTCCTGATTTTTATGTATATTTATTTGCTTATAGAAAAAAATAGAATAATTCTTACAAATAAATCATGCATTTTTATATTGTGGTTTTTTTCAAGTAAAATATATTATGAATTTATCTGGCAATACATATAGCTCCATGTTTCTTAAATTATGATAATTGCATAATTTTTCACAGCACATTTTCTAAAACCTATCTTATTTCTTAGATACTTTGATCATTTGTAAATAGTCAATATTATGAGCAATGCTGAAATAAATTTTCACATTTCTTTTAAAATGTATAACTGACTACATTGTTAAGGTAAATTCCTAGAAGGATTAAAAATATATACTTATACTAAAGATATTTTTTACATCTTGCTTGAAGAAAATCTTCTCAATTTATAGGTAAGTATAAAATAATTTAAACGTTAGGGAATCAGGTGATTTTTTTCATTATAAACATAAGAACTAGGCATTATAGCATATTGATATTTTTTCTTACACAAAAGTAATTGTCACATTTTCTTAAGCAAATGTTATTGTCAAATTTCATTGTAAAAAGGGACATCTGGTTGGAAAACTGAACAGTGATTTTTGAAAGCATAATGTCCTTTATAATTCTGCATTGTTCATGTTTGTTTACGCCTAGTTAACTAATGCTGAACACAATCACAAAAGCTTAACTACTGTGTATTTAAATAAAAGGTTTGTTAAACTTCCCACAGCAGCTTATGTAAAGGGAATTGTTAACTATTTAGCAATTTAGTAAGAAATCATTATAAGATTAAATAAATTAACATAAAATTGTGGATACGGATCAAGAAAATTTAACTAAATAGTTCTGTTGTAATAATATGACAGGGGTATCAGTTATTCAGGAAATTTTTTTTAAAACTACATTTTCATCTACAATTTTGTCTGTTCCTTACCCAGGGAACTCTAGAATAGGGAAGAGATCTATATTTGCTTTGAAAGCATTCTTCAACTGGTTCTTTTCCTTCTATTCTTTCTTCTTTCTTCCTTATTTGCTTGCCTTTTGCCTTCTTCGTTCTTTTACTTAAAAATTTAATTTGTGATTTTTTAATTACAGAGAATAAAATTAAAATGGCCCATCATCTCACCATCCAGATAATCTTGATGATTAATTTTAAATAAAAGGAACACAATTATCTACCAAGAAAGTCAAACGGTACAAAATAGAACAAAATGACAAGCAAATATGTCTCCTTTTCATTTCCCTGATCCTATTTTTTTTTATTTTCAAAGTTTTTCACCATCAACTTTTTCTTTATCATCTTTCCAGAATAGTCATACGCTTGTACCAGACTACATGTAAAAATAATATTTTTATTTCTATATTTACCTATAGGTGGATATACAAATTCATTTTTTAATACCCAGTATAACTCATAAAATGTACACTGTTCTAAGCTTTAAAAAATATTGCATAATACAAACAGATAGATCTGTGCATTCTTTTTAATATTGCCAAGCTAGTTTGTTATTTGGCTATATACCATAATTTATTGAATTGTATCAAGGGATATTTAGGGATCAATTCTGATATACCCAACATTTTATTGAGAACAGCTTTAGTCTACTTCAGAAAATAATGACAAAATATAGAGCAGTAAATGACAGGTGAAAAATAAAAACCTATGAGTTCTTTGCATGGGATCTCTAGAGACTCTACTCTTAAGATTTTCATTACTGTGCTTTTGCCTCAAAATCAGATGAATAATTTTGTTAGTAAAATTTAGATCTCTAAATGATCCTGGTAAAAAATAAATCTTCAGCGAGTCTACAAATTTATCAAATGTCTTTGACTTAGCAATAGTTAACACAGCAATAGTTACTATGTAAAACATTGGATCTTATAAGGCATAACAGAACTCACTTTTAGTCTTAATCAGCATTGTCTCCAAATAAAGAAAGTGACCTCCTCTCAGTATGGGCATTCTAGCAGGTAGGCTAACTGTTAGACGTGAAACTATGCTCTGAAGCAGAGAGATATATTAACCATTTGGATGTGGGGTGTTAGATTTTGTCTTAGTAAAGTTATCTAGGTAAAGATCTTACTTAACCCTCCTATGTTACAAGATTGAAATTTAAATGCAATCCATATTATCAATAGTGCAGCTCTATCTTTTCTAGCATCATAAGTCCCCTATGGTATATGTTTTTAAAGACCAATTACATTTGCTATTTCTTGGCATTAAAAAATACAGTAAAACAGCATCCCCAATCACATTGCTTGTTCTGTTATGAATTTTGTTTGCTATTCCACTATTGCATTCAATATGTGCATTTACATTTAAGTTAACATCTAGAGTTGGATAAGATGATTTGGAACATTTTACTTTTAGTGCTAAAGAGGAGACATTTGATATTTATTCGCACTTTGTTCGCCACCAGCAATTTCCAGATCTAAAATCACATTACATTCTGTTTCACATATAGTGGCATTTCTTAAGAGTCCTGCCATCATACTTTACTATTATTAAACCAATAACATTGGGTTATAATCTCACTAGAAGTCCAGAAGGGGGAATCTAAAAGAAAAAAAAAGGCTAAAAGGTTTAAAATATAGATGAAAATTAAATTATTACAGACATTTTTGTATAATTCTTTTATAATATTTAAAAATTCAGAAAAAAGAATATGATCCTTAATACATGCTCAGCCAAGATCAGTATCTTGACAAAAATGTCACAAGCACTTTAAATAAAATTTCATTTCTTTGCATGACTACTATGAATATGCTCAAGTTCCTTGTTGTAAAGCAGACAGAGTTGATTAAGACAACTTTACTGCATGTTTGTAGAACTAATAGGAGGATTTGAACATGTTTTAAGTGTTCAAACCTCCCAAATAAGATTATATATACTGGGAAAGTAAATTCACCATCCTAAGACTGACTGTGAAAAATGCTATGTGAAGAAAAAGGAATGCCCTTAGCAATGTATTGTATACAAAACTAAGTCAGGGGGAGAAAAAAATGATAAACAAACAAAAAGCAGCGATTTTGTCTTAATAGCAAAAGCAAAGTAGAATATAATAAATAGCCACGGTAGTTGTCAGCTAAGCATTAGAATTTCCGAAGTACTAAGTCTGCATATCCTATGTAATTATTTGCTTTAAAACACTGTATAGCTTAGTAATGGTCTACATTTAGATTAGTACTATTTAATTTTAATGGTGTTCAAGTAAATTCCAATGCTCTCTCTTCAGATGTATTTATTGTATATTTCTTTCTCTTTATTCTCATTCTCTGCACCCCATAACCACCCAGTCTAATCTTTTAATCAAAGTCCTTAGATATATGTACCCATCCATGTATATTATATAGCACTTTTCTGTGTCTTTGTGTTTTGCATTTACATAAATTTCACTCTGTTTCTAACTTTGTGCATGTGGCACTGTTTTGAGGATCTACTCATATTGCTTTGTATTGATCTGGTCCATTGCTCTAAATGTTGCAGATTATTTCATAGTTTGTTTATGGTATGAATCTCCTTAGCAATGAGCATTTGGGTTGCCTACAACTCTAACATAAGTAATACTTAGATGAGTGTCCTTGTTAATATTCCCTTACGAACTCTTTTTGGAAATTTTCTAGGATATACACCCAGAGAGGAGCTGTATCATAGCCATATACTTAATTTTATTAATTGTCATCACATTTTATTCCAGAGTAGCTGTACCTCTTTGTACCAATGTTGAATACTATATCCTCATTTATTTTTGTATTGCCCATATTTTTATTATTATCATTCTATGACTTACAAAGCTTTTCATTGTTATTTTAACTTGCAATTTTCTAATTTTCTGATGAAGAAAACTTTAAGAATTTTTTCCGCATTCTAAGTCATTACCATATGCTCTCATGTTTTCTTCTATTAATATTCTATCTTCACCTTTCACATTTAGGTATTAATCCAATGTAGGGAGGTAACAATTTATTTTCCCCAAAAGTGAACAGGTTTCTTCAAGTTCATCTATTAGACAAGCTGCTATTTCCCATTGACTTGTGGTAGCAAATTTACCGTATATTAAATACCAAAATATGCACATTGATCTCTTTTTGAGCTCTTTATTCTGCTTCATCTGCGCATAGTACTGGTACTGTTTTTGTAACTAAGATTTTATAGTAAGGCTTAATATCTGGTCAGGTAAAATTTTAAAATTGACTTGGCTGCTTCTAGATCTTCATTTTTTACACAATCAATAGAAATAGAGGAAGTTTTCAGCAGGATTGCATGAATTTATAAATGTATTATTGCAATCTAACATCTTTAGTGTATTATATTCTCCATTCTATAAGTATTGTATACATCTTAATTTATTTACTTTTATTTCCTCTACAAAATTTTTAAAAATTTACTGTAGCGTTCCTATACATTCTTTGACAGTTTACTCTGAATGTCTATTGCTAGAGAAACATGGTATTTTATTTCATATTATATTTTCTAGTTGATTTTACTAGCCTATGGGAAAACTACTAAAATATTTTTATTGGTTATGTAAATTTTCTATTTTTTCTTTTGGTTTTCTACAACAATAATTGCATTAGCTGCTCAAAAGATGAGAGTTCTATTTCTTTTCTCCTAGTTCTTATACCTTCTAATTCTTTTTCTTACCTTTCAGTGTTTTACAAGGCCATTCATACTATATAAATTGTGGCAGTGATACAATGTCTCATTTCTGATCTAAATAGGAATACATGTAAGGCTTGGTATCAATGTTTTCCACAGATTTATTAAAAGTTATTCTTGGTCATGTAAATGAAAAATTCTACAATATAATACCTGAATGTGTTTTTGTCATATGCTGATATCAAATAGAATGTAACTGATATTTATTAAATATTTCATCTAAATCTGTTGATTAGAAAATCATGTGATATTTTTCTCCACTAACAAGATAAAGTAAACTGACAAATTCTGACATTGAATCATCTTTATGTCTTGGAAAAAATGTTCTATGTCAATGTCGACCATGATGTGTTGTGATTTTTGTCAGGTTTATTAACATATAATTTACATATAGTAACTAGTGACTACCCTTCCATTTTTAGTGTGAAGATCTATGAGATTTGACAAAAGACTACAATCTTCTATCATCATAATCAAGACTTAGAAGAGATCCATTGCTGCAAAAAAAATCCCTTTTGCCTTTTCGCAATCCACTCTCATCCCCAAGCCTCTGCCTTTAGTAGCCAGCCACTGGTCAATTGGTTTTCTCTCACTAAGGTTTTGCTTTTTCTGGAGTATTAGTTGGTGCAAAAGTAATTGCAGTTTGGGACCCATGCAGTTTCAGACCCGTGAATTTTAAATCATTATAACTAGGCTCAAATACGTCTTTATTAATCAAAACAGGAACCCTTACAATCAACACATTTTTGCCAAGGAGAAATAAGTTTGCTCTTGTAGCATAAAAATCAGTGCTTTGGGACTTGATGAACTCTTGGAAAGCACTTTCTGCATCCTGCTGGTTGTGGAAGTGTTTTCCCTGCAAAATGTTGTGGAGATTCTTGAAGAAGTGATAGTTTATTTAGCATTTTCCCTAGTGACTAATAATGAACATCTTTTCATGCCCTTGTTTGTCATTTGTGTATCTTTCTTGGTGAAGTATCTTTTCAAACATTTTGCCTATTTTTAAAACTGTTATTTGTTTTCTTATTATTGAATTTTGACTACTGTTTGTATGTTTGTGATGCAACTCTTTTATCAGATATTGGTTCTTTGAATACTCAATCCTAGTTAGTGACTTGTCTTTTTATTTTTTAATACTGTCTTTCAAAAAGCATACATTTCTAATTTTTGTAAATTTCTATTTATCATATTTTTCTTTTCTAAATTTTATGGTGTTATATCCAAGAAATTGAGTTGTTGGCAATTATTTTCTGTAAAAAAATAGGCAGCAAATATTTTTGTTTTTGTGGGCCATGTAATCTGTCACAACTACTCACCTCTGCTGTCATAGCATGAAAGCAGACATAGACAGTAAGAAAATGAATGGGTGTACCCATGTTTCAATAAAACTTTATTTGTAAAAACAGATGGTGAACCTTATTTGGCATGCAGGAAATAATTTTCCAACTTCTGGCACAAATGAAAATCACCTATAATTTCTTCTCGATTTTTTTTTAATTTTTGGTTCTATAATACATTTTGAGCTGATGTTTATATATGATGTAAAATTTAGGTCAAGTCTTTTTTTCCCTTTTAAAATACATTATTTTGCATATGAGTATCCAATCGTTACAACACCCTTAGTTTTCAACACTTAATTGAAAAGATTATTTTTTTTAACTGACTTTGGGCCTTTGTTGAAATCAATTGACCATATATGTATCATTTTCTTCCCCAGTTATCAAGTGAAGTGCTTTTAAATATCAATTAGATTAAGGTGTTTGATATAGCTGTTTGAGTCTTCTATTTTTTAACTGGTTTTCTGTCAATTTGCTTAATTAATTAATGAGAAAGAAGTGTTGAAGGCAGTTTTAATTGTGGATTTTTATATGGGTCTTCTCAGTTCAACCATTTTTGCTTCATGTATTTTGAATAGTTGTCATTCAGTGTACAGGTATTTGAGATTATTATATCTTGTTGGGAAATTGAATCCTTCATTATTTATTTTATTTTATTTTTTGACACAGCGTCTCGCTCTGTTACCCAGGCTAGAGTGCAGTGGCTCCATCAAAGCTCACTGCAGCCTCAAACTCCTGGGCTCAAGTGACCTTCCTGCTTCAACTTCCCAAGTAGCTGGGACAAGAGCCACCATGCTTGGCTAATTTTTTTATTTTTTGTAGAGATGGGGTCTCACTATGTTACTCAGACTGGTCTTAAACTCCTGACCTCAAGGGATCCTCCCAGCTCAGCCTCCCAAAATGCTTGGATTACAGGCACGAACCACCATGCCCAGCCCCTTTATCATTTTTAATACCTTTTAACCCTTGACAACATTCCTTATTCTGAAGGCTATTTTATCTGCTATTAACCTAGTCATTACAGCTTTCTCTCCTTTTTTTATTTCTAATGTTAAGGGGGTACAAATGCTTTTGTTATATGGATACCTTTTATAATGCTTAAGTCAGTGGTATAAGTGTGCCCATTACCTTAACAGCATTCCATTGTACACAATAGGCAGGTTTTTACCCTTCTCCTCCTATTCCCTCCCCCTCTTCTGGATTTCCTCTGACCTTTAAATCTCTTAATGGCCTTGTATGCCCATTGCTTAGCTCCTACTTATTAGTGAGAACATGTGACGTTTGTCTTCCATTAGTGAGATATTGCACTTACAATACTGGTCTTCAGTTCCATCAAAGTGACAGTGAAAGACATTTATTCATTTCTTTTTATGGCTGAATAGTACTCCATGGGGTGTGTGTGTGTGTGTGTGTTGTGTGAGTGTGTATACCATTTTGTTAATCCACTCATGAATTGATGGTCACTTAGATTGATCCACATCTTTGGAATTTTGAATTGTGCTGCAATAAACATTCCAGTGCGGGTGTCTTGGATTTTTTTTTTTTTTATTATTTCAACATATTACAGGGTTAAAAATGCTTAGGTTACCCATATTGCCTTTCCCCCACCCGAGTCAAAGCTTCAAGTGTGTCCATCCCTCAGACAATGCACGCCACATCAATTAGATGTGAATATACCCATCTTCTCCTCTCTCCCCCACTCTCGCGACACCCGATGAATGTTACTACTATACGTGGACACAAGTGTTGATCAAGTAATACCAATTTGATGGTGGGTACATGTGGTGCTTGTTTTTCCATTCTTGTGATATTTCACTTAGAATGGTCTCAAGCTCTATCCAGGATTAATACAAGAGATGCAAGATCACCATTGTTTTTGTGGCTGAGTAGAACTTCATGGTATACATATACCAAATTTTATTAATCCACTCATGTGTTGATGGGAGCTTGGTTTGTTTCCACATCTTTGCAATTGTGAATTGTGCTGCTATAAACATTCTAGTGCAAATGTCTTTATTATAGAATGTGTTTTTTTCCTTTGGGTAGATGATCAGTAATGGGATTGTTGGGTCAAATGGTAGTTCTACTTGTAGCTCTTTGAAGTATCTCCATATTATTTTCCACGAAAGTTGTACTAGTTTGCAGTTCCACCAGCAGTGCATGAGTGTTCCTATCTCTCTGCATCCACACCAACATTTATTGTTTTGGGACTTGAATAAAAGTCATTCTCCCTGGAGATAAGTGATATCTCATTGTGGTTTTGATTTGCATTTCCCTGATGATTAGAGACATTGAGCATTTTTTCATGTTTGTTGGCCATTAGTCTGTCTTCTTTTGAAGTTTCTGTTCATGTCCTTTGACCACTTTTTGATAGAGCTTTTGATTTTTTCTTGCTAATTTTCCTGAGTTCTATATAGATTGTAGTTATCAGCCCTTTATTGGATGTGTAGCATGCGGATATTTTTTCCCATTCTATACGTTTTCTGTTTGCTCTTGCGATAGTTTCCTTGGCTGTGCAGAAGCTTTTTAATTTGATCAAGTCCTATTTATTCATTTTTGTTGTTGCTGTGATTGTCTTTGTCTTCCTCATAAATTCTTGGCCTAGGCCAATGTCGGTAAGAGTTTTCCCAACATTTTCTTCTAGAATTCTTATAGTTTCACACCTTAGGTTTAAGTCTGTTATCTACTGAGAGTCAAATTTTGTGAAAGGTGATAGGTGCAGATCCTGTTTCAGTCTTCTATGTGTGGCTATCCAATTTTTTCAGCACCATTTATTGAATAAGGATTCTTTTCCCCAGTATATGTTTTTGTCTGATTTGTCAAAGATTAGATGGCTATATGAGGATGATTTTATGTCTGGGTCCTCAGTTCTGTTCCACTGGTCTATGCCTGTTCTTGTGCCAGAACCATGCTGTTTTAGTTACTAAAGCCTTGTAGTAAAGCTTGAAGTCTGCTAATTTGATTCCTCCCAATTTGTTCTTTTTGCTTAAGATTGCTTTTGTTTTATGAGGTCTTCCCTAGTTCCATACGAAGCATAGAATTATTTTTTCTATATCTACAAAAAATGATGTTGGTATTTTAATAGGGATTGCATTGAATCTGTAGATAACTTTGGGTAGTATAGACATTTTAACAATATTGATTCTGCTGACCTATGAGCATGGTATGGTTTTCCACCTATTTATGTCCTCTGTTATTTCCTTTCTCAGTATTTCATAGTTCTCCCTGTAGAGATCTTTTACCTCTTTATTTAAATATATTCCTAGGTATTTTATTTTCTTGGTTGCTATTGTGAAGGGTATTGAATCTTTGATTTGGTTCTCAGTTTGACTGTTGTTGGCATATAGGAATGCTACTGATTTCTGTACATTGATTTTGTAACCTGAGATTTTGCCGAATTTGTCTATCAATTCCAGTAGTCATAAGATTCTATTAAACGGAAAAATGAGAGGCAGAAGTGACTTAAGAGATGTTTTAAATTTATAAAATGCTAATGACAATATTTTTCACATATTTAAAAATTTGGAGCAGATCTCATTAATTACCTCATAAATAACTTGATGGCAAGAGGAAATCCAACCTTGAATTACTCTAGTAGAGTAAAAATTCTTAGTTGGATGGCTTGGATATTGTCTGTCCTTCAGAAGTTATTTAAACAATAAGTACTTTTGTTTTTAAATCCAGAATGTGTAATAAGCTTTAAACAAAAAAGTTACACGAAAGGAGTTTAAATCGGAATGCTCCTGACTATTGATAAGACATTAAAGCTATTAGAGTACAATGTTTCTGATGCTTTAGAAAGAATTTCTACCAAATTATGAAATACATAGCTACACATATTTTTATGTACAAAGAATTTTATGCATAAAGAATTATAAAGATAATATCAATAGAGATGATTAGATCTTGTGTATCAGCAAGAATAGAGTGGTCCTAATGTTTTCGTGAAATTATGTTATAACTTTGTTATTCTTTGATTTATGTCAAAATTGTGTATTTATAGTGGAAAAAAATTCTGTAGATGATTTAAAAATATTTTCAAGGCAAAATATTTCAAAATAATGAATCAGTTATTAGTGTTTATAAATGTAGGTATTTATTATATATCAGTAAAATAGGGATACGATTCTCTAGGCTTACACTGTGCTTTATACTAGAGACCATTGCTCCACCATTAAATATTATTATTAAATAATCTTTAATAATTTTCAAAATATTTTTTCTTAAACCCATCAGAAAATGAAGGATGCAAAACGTCTAAATAAACAAACTCCAGGTAGGGAAGAGCCCTTTCTAGATTAGAAAAAATCTATTCTGTTTTATTTCGGCCTGAATAGTGAAGATAGAATCAAGTCTGCCATAGATGACGGAGTCTGGGAGCGAGTAAACGCTAGACCTCTAAATGGCAAGTCGAGAAAAATAAGAAACATACTGCTTCTTTTTCCTTTCAGTGGGAAGCCTTTCAGGCATGTGTGACATCCTTGGCACACTGGGTACCTGGATAAATGTTATGTTAACTTGCAAAGTAACTCAATTAAAACCATTGGTTACTGAAAAATTTTACAGGTAGTCGAAGGCAAAAACTAGGTGACTTTGGAATTCCAAGGATATTCTGCAAAAGAACTGTTTCTGTAGAGTACTGTAACTATCTTGCTGCGTGGGTGAAGGTGATTGTTTGGAAGAAATTTTTAAAGAGTTAATTGTCTCACTCCTCACTGAATGACATGGAGTTCTCCTGAAGTGGTAAGAATGTTAGGTGTTCAGTTCACTCAATTAGCCCGGACTTATGATTCAGGGTGACACGCTGAATATAAGGCCCTTGGCATAGACTGTGATACAGGATGTAATAAGAGGATTTCTCCATTTTGAGCACCATATGTACCTGGTTCTTGGGTGCCCAGGAGAATATTCAGGAGGTGATATCTGGCTGCAACACGGGCTACACGATGAGAAAAAATTCATGTTGTCCAACGGAGACATGGCACAAAGGGAAGAAATAAAAAAACTAATGGAGGTAATAATAACCTCTTCTAACAGCGGAAACTGTTTGGTGGCTTTTGAAAAATGTATTGAAACAAAGAACACTGACAAGATTTCCACTAAGTAGGTAGTATATTTTTAATGTTTGGGAGGTGAGAGATCCACTCTGATCAGAATCATTAAAGCATCATACAGAATGTGTCCTATGTATTCTAACCTGGAGGGACTAAAAATCTGATTATGAGAATCATAACTTAGAGTGAAAAATACTTGAAATAAGTTTACTCCCTTAGTTATTACAAATCTATAAAATCTAAAAAAGACTGACAGAAGGTATGAGATTTGCTTCTCCAGCCCAGGGGCAGCATGGTGGAAAACATGGGGCAAGTCTTAGGCCTCAGACAACAATTTGAACGAAGTGGCCAGCAGCTGTCATGCAAAACCTTTTTAGGATTGGTGGGGATAGGGCTCAATGTACAGCAATCCTTATGGGAGACAGAAATTTCACTCTTAAAGGTGCAAAGTTAAAAGTAGGAGGATGTGGAAATAATTAATACATGTAAGAGAAAACCAAAGGTAAAATTGGTGAAATTATTGTCTGCGCCAGGCAACTTTACATCAGTATATAATTATATTGGATATTTTGGAGTTTGGGGCCTTTTTTCCCTTACCCTTTTCATGGGATTTGTCAACTAAGTCTGCACCTGGTCCATTTTTTTTTCTAGTAAATAATTATTTATCATGTACTTATTATGTTCATTTCTTTCTAAGCACTAGAGATTGAAAATAAATAAGACATTGTGATTGCCCTAAGAATGGGAAATCTAGCAGAGCTCAGACATGGAGTTTAGTGCCCTTTCTGGAAACCAGAGTGAGGCTCTATGCTGTCTCAAATGAAAATACACCCACTTCAGCCATATCAGACTAACCCAGACTCTATATCGAGGGTTCCTAAACAATATGCCACAGTTTTATGGACTCTTAAAAGCTGTGTTACAAAATTCTCATTATTGATTATATAAAATTCTTTAGAAAAAAACAACTGGGAATGCATATTATTTACAGTAGTATGTGTTAGGTGGAATATTTGGTTAAGACGTGGTGTGAACAGATTAAGAAGGTATTACAATTTACTGTGGGTTAGGAGATAAGAACGGTAAGCAAAACAAGTATGATAATTGTGGAAGTTTACATAGGTAATGTGAGACACTTACTAAGCAGTAATTGCCTCATTATAATTATTGCTGATATGTGTATTTAACACTGTTTTACATCTTTAATTTCTTTTAAGTGTGCCCTTAAAACTTGTGTCATGGACTTGCATTTAAACATGACAAATAAACACGAAAAATCTCACCAACATGAGAATAAAGAAATCAAAAAGGCCTAAATCCAGAAGGCTAAGGGTAACATGAGACAGCAGTAGAATTCTGGAAGCTGAAAAGTGATGGACAAGTGGTAATTGACTTAGTCTAATTGACCTACAGTGAAGGAAGTGACCCAGAGGCAGTGTAATTTAGAGTACAAAATCTCAGTCATGTTCAAGACTGAGAGATGCCCACTTACTTTAAAAGTGGGAGTCTAGGATGAAGCCAAAACAGAAGGGTTGGTTGAAAGTTTTCACAAGGGCATAGCTCTCCTTCCCCACCCTTTAAAAAGAGACATAACAACGCTTCATTCTATCACAAAAAGTAACATGTACTCTTTTTTTTCTTATTTTTATTTTTAGATCTACCTTTTTTGCTAGATTTTAAGTGTGTAATACAATATTGTTAACTAGAGTCACAATGTTGCACAGCATGTCTTTGGAACTCATTCATCCTGCCTAACTGAAATTTTATACCTATTGATTAGCAATTGTCAACTTCCCCTAACTGCCAGCCTCTGGTGACCATTTAGATATCCAATATAAGTGGAATCATGTTCTGTTAATCTTTCTGTGATTGACTGATTTCACTCAACATGATGTCCCTAAGATTCATTCATGTTGTCATATATTGCAGAATTTCCTTTTTTAATGCTGAATAATATTCCATTGTATAAATTTATCACATTTTCTTTATTCAGCTGATGATAAACATTTGTGTTATTTTTATGTCTTGGCTAATGTGAATAATACTGTAATGAACATGAAAGTGCTAATATCTCTTCAACATCCTGACTTCAGTTTTTTGGATAAATACCCAGAAGTGAAATTGCTGGATCATTTGGCACTGTCTTATTGTTTAGTTATTGTAGAAATGTCCCTACTGTTTTCCATAGTGGCTGTGCCATTTTGTATTTTCTCCAACAGTGTACAAAGGGTTCCCTTTTCTCCCCATCCTCCTCAACATTTGCTCTTTTATTTTTTGATAATTGCCATCCTAACAGGAGTGAGGTTATGTCTCATTGTGGTTTTGATTTTCATTTCCCTGATGATTAGTGACTTTGAGCATCTTTGTATATACATATTTCACTGTATGTCTTCTTTGAAAAAATGTCTATTCAAGTTTTTAGCCCATTTTTAAATTGGATTATTAGTTTTGTTGCTGTTGAGTTGTAGGAGTTCTCTATATGTTTTGAGAATTAACCCTTTATTAGGTATATGGTTTTCAAATATTTTCTCTCACTTTGTAAGCTGCAAAAGTAAACTTGAAACTGATTAAAGTCTTACATAAAACTTGAAACCGTGAAACTAGAAAAAAATGCCTCATGGCATTGGTCTTGGTAATGATCTTACGCATATGACAACAAAAGCACAGGCAACAGAAGACAAAATAGACCAGTGAATCTACATCAAATAAGAAAGTTTCTACACAGCAAAGGAAACAATCGACAGAGTGAGAAGATGACTTTTACCTAGTTTTAATTACTCGTGCTAAATAGGAACTTTTGTAATTATCCATGCCTTGCTAGGTGGTAAAAATTAAGCCAGTTATCTTTCAGGTGACAGCATGAGATCCATGTTCTGATTAAGAGAATGGGTGAAGTGGGAGTTTAATTGTCACTACTACCTTGTCATCTTTTAAGATACTTTATCAGGCCAGTATACAAGGCAGTTCCTAGAGATCAAGAGTTGATTGCCAAGGATTAGAAAAGTAATTCTTCCAAACACTTCAGTTAAGCCTGATGTGTATTTGTATAGTACCTATATAATATTTTAAATACCATATGGAAAGTACAATAAGCCAAGCCAGATTGGGTAGCCAATATACACATAGCTAATAATTTATAGTACCGGTTCTGAAGTTCATTCAGGCACAGTTTGCATTCTCATGGAATAGAATCCGCTATACAGTTACTATTTTGCCACATGAATACTTGAATTCACCACCATATTACCATAATCTTATCAGGTGCTACTTGAACTTGATAACCACAAAGAGCAGATGAGTGCCCTATATTGACAATAGGATAACTGCACTTTTCAAAAAAGTAAATGAAGAAAGAGTTAAGGACTGTAGTCATCCACATAGCAAACAGTGTTTGTCCTGTAAAGCCAGTTAAAATTCAAGACCAATTCATTTTGTGAAATTTCCGAGGACTATGTGGCAACAGCAACCAGGGATATTCCTCAAAATGTGAGAAATAAGTTATCTGTCACTGAACCTGCCTTAGGCAACAAGCTCATGGATGACCAGTGTTGCTCAGGCTTTGGTAAAATCATGGTTCTCATCTACAGGTGCTTTTGGCTCTTCTTCACAAAGTTATGAGAATAATGTCACTAGGTAAATGGGACTGTGACCAAAAACAAACATTGAATGGTGTAGAAGAGTGGTGGTACAGGAAATCTCAATCTGCCTTTATGGTCCAACTGAGCAGGCGGTATTAGAAGTGTTTAAAACTGGAATATATGAGGACTGGAGCATTTGGCAGAAATCAAGTAAGGCTATTTTGCAATCGAGGGATGGGTTGCTCTTTGGAAATCAGTCACACTATATCCTGCAGAACGTAAATCCTTGGTGGAAGCTGCCAAGGGCAAATCTGCACAGTGGGCAGAACTGAGACCTATTTACTTAGTAGGGGAAGAGAATTTAGGCTCATTCACTCAGAGAAATGTTTGGATATGTGTAGTCTCTTGAGCTACAGTCAATGGCCTTGATACAGGATGTTCAGGCAAATAGGGTATGTTAAAAAACATGCCCTCATAGTGGGCACTCATTTATGGAAATTTCTATAGGACTTAGAAGAAGAATTTATATGTGTTACAAAGAAGCCCATTAAAAATTTCAGTTCCCAGCTCAGAAGTCAAGTTGAAAGCTAAGGCAGAATTAGTCAGATCACAAGAGCAGGGATGCAGATATACAGGCCATGCACCAACAAGCTCAGAGATACCATACTCACCTCGCATTGATACAAGGGCAATATATGTAACCAAAACGTTTGTACCCCCATAATATTCTGAAATTTAAAAAAGAAAAATAAATAAATAAATAGGAAAAAATCTTATAAAATAAAGATATAAAGACAGAAAAAGAAAAAAAAAACAAACTGTATCCACTGATAAGAAGAAAACAATTGAGCCAGACACAATGGCACTAAGGAGTTTGAAGCCAGCCTGGGCAACATAGCAAGACCCCATTTTTTATAAAAAGGAACACTTGATAATATATGTGAATGAAATTGTCCCCAAATAAAGGTATATACATAATCTGACAAGTGTATTACATTGGACATCTGCCCAAAGGACCATAAATAACATTAAATATGGTTAATATTTTGTCTACTTTGATTACATGTAAAAGGAGCAACCTTGTAAAATATAATTAAGTTTTTGGAACAACAAATTTTCTATCAATATAATCTACCTGAATATATTTCTTATTATAAAAGTTATACTACTATGAATTATTGTAAATATTTGTGTATATTTAGTAGTCATTTACATGTTAGATATTATATACTAGGTCATTAAATATGAACTGTCCAATTTCAAATAAAAAGTTTAGTTTATTATATCTCAAACAAGAAGAAGTAAAATTAATCAAAGTATGCACCTAAAATATTGACACAGTTTTGCCATCTTAATGGTAGCTTGTTTATGCCAGCAGCAAAGAAGCCTGGAGAGCCATTGGCAACAAAATCGTGTTTTCACAGCTTTTTGAAAATTGAATATTTTTCATTGCAAGAAGTGGTTCAAAGCCTGCAAGAAGTGGTAGTCAGTTGGTGCAAGGTCTGGTGAATATAGTGGATGACAAAGTTTCCAAGTCCAGGTTCTGTAGTTTGAGCAGCATTGTTTTTTGCGGCATGTGGTCTTGCAAAAAGATTGGCCTATCTCTATTGACCAATCTTGGCTGCTTAATCGCAAGCATCCTCATCATTTCATCCAATTGGCTGCAGAAGACATCCACTGTAATCGATTGACCAGATTTCATGAAGTTGTAGTGTACAATACTAGTGCTAGACTACCAAACAGACTTTTTTGGTGAATATTTGGCTTTGGACTATGTTTAGATGCTTCATCTTTATCCAATCATTGTGTAGAATGCTTGCAATTGTCAAAAAAATCCATTTTTCATCGCACGTAACAATATGGTGTAGAAATGGTTTGCGTTTATGTCATGACAGCAAAGAAAAGCAAGCTTCGAGATGATTTTTCTTCTGATGCTTGTTTAATTCATGTGGAATCTATCTATCCAGCTTCTTTACCTTGCCAGTTTGTTTCAAATTGTCCAGTATTGCTGGAATAGGAACATCAAACCTTGGGGCTAATTCACACATAGGTTGAGATGGATTCACTTCCACTACAACTCTCAGTTCATCGTTATTCACCTTGGTCTCAGGTCACATACATGGCTCATTTTCTAGATTAAAATCACCAGAATGGAACTTCTCAAACCATCCATGTACTGTGAGTTCATTAGTCACATCCTTACCAAACACTTTGTTGATATTTCGAGCCATCTGCGCTGCATTGGTTCCACGACGGAGCTCATATTCAAAAATAACACGAATTTTTGACCTATCCATGGTTTCACAAAAATCGTTCTAAAAAAATTTTGAAAGACAATCATAAGCCAAAATGTGAGTTTGAAAGACTGAGGATGTACCTTTATAATCAAAAAAAAGCAAAAAGTAAAAAAATAAACAAAAATAAGAAGTGTTCAAGTGAAATGTCAGAGATATCAACTGTCAAATTTAAGGAACTCAGATAGATATTCCATACTTAATAACCTAATATATAACCATGTACATATATTAACTCTTTTAATTCTATAGCAATTCTATGAATAACATTCAATTAATACCCAAACTTCAGAGATGAAGAAACTGAGTCCCTGAGAAGTTAAGTGGTTTTCCCAACATCATGCAGAAAGTTTCTGGCAGAGCCATTAAAGCCTGGCTATAGACTTTCTGCTCCTGAGTAGTATGCTATAGTGCCTCTCCCCAGTCAGACGTAGATCAGAATTTTTAAAAAACATTTAGCGATATACTGAGAATCTCAAAAGCAATTATTTTCTGGCACATTTTATTACTGTTTTTTATAACACAGAAAAACAGTGTACAAAATGGTTACCTATATGGAAATGATTATGTAAATTATAATAAACCTACCGAATAAACTAATATGCAGATATTAAACTAATAGTTTTATCTTCTTTTGAAATAAACTATGTTCATGCCTTTGCTGACTTTTTAATGGAGGTTATTTGCTTTTTTTTCTTGATGATTTGTTTGATTTCTTTGTAAATTCTTGATATTAGTTCTTTGTCAGATATACAGTTTGAGAATATTTTCTCTGATTCTGCAGGTTATCTGTTTACTGTGTTGATTATTTTCCTTGCCAGAGCATATATTTTTCATTTAATTAATTCCCACTTATTTATTTTTGTTGTTGCTATATTCACCATTGGGGTCTTAGTCATAAATTCCTTGCCTAGATGAATGGCCAATAAACACATGAAAAAATGGTCCACATCACTAATCATGAGGGAAATGCAAATTAAAATCATAATGAGATATTACCTTACCCCTATCAGGATGTTCATTCATGAAAAATCAAAAAACAATGATATTGGTGTGGATGCAGTGAAAAAGAAACGCTTATACACTGTAGGTGGGACTGTAAATTAGAACAACTTCTATGTAAAATAGTAGGAGATTCTGCAAAGAACTAAAAGTAGACCTACCATTCAATTCAGCAATCCCACTACTGGGTATCTATGCAGAGGAATAGAAATCATTATATCAAAAAGACACTTGTACCCGAATGTTTATGGTAGCACAATTCACAATTGCAAGGATGTGGAATCCACCTACGTGCCCATCAACTGATATCTATATATGCCATAGAGTACGACTCAGACATGAAAAAAGAATGAAATAATGTTTTTTGCAGCAACTTGTTGGAACTAGAGAACATTATCCTAAGTGAAGTTTCTGAGGAATGGAAAAACAAATACCAAATGTTTTCACTAATAAGTGGGAGCTAAACGATGGGTCATATAGTGATGTGAATGATGCTGGAAACTAAAAAGGGGGAAGGATGGGGGAGGGGTGAAGAATAAAAATTTACCTATCAGTACAATGTACACTATTGTAGTAACAGGCACACTAAAAGCACTGACTTCAGCATTATCCAGTTCATCTATGTAACGAAACAACTGTACTTCCTTAATATTTTGAAATAAAAATAAAACATAGTTTTAGAATTTATGATTTTAAGCAGTTAATGAAAAAGTAGAAACACAATTACATGTCCATTATGATTGTTACTATAGAAAAATCACTGCTTTAAATTCAAAACTAGAACAAAAGGGTACAAAATATTGACAGTGAATGTATTTGGTCTATAGTATTGAGTAATTTTTCCTTCTTTTAATTCCTAAGCACTTACCCAGTTTAAAATAACAAACTTGTTTTTATTTTAGATGGAAGATAATTTTTTGAATACTCTTATATTCTTCAGTTCAGTTAATATTAACAGCTTCTTATATGCATTTGCTCAAATATTGGGAAACTGAATTGTTTCCTGTCTACATGCATCATTTCTGTAGTGAACAACTGGTCCATCTCTACTATTCTATAGCTTAAGGATGTATTTAAATATCCAAGCACAAACAACATTTTGGTAAATTTCTCCTAAATCAAAGAATGTTAAGTGTCCTCATTCGTTGATTTTGCTTAAAAATTCCCAATGTTATATTCAACTATAATTTTCTTCTTTTCTAATTTGCAAGGTGAAAGAATAATGGGTATGCAAGTTGTTCCCAATAAGCTGTCGAGGCCTCTTACCAATCAATAGGTTTTCTCTTCTGTGAAGTTCGAGGCCCATATTCCATGTTGGTGCAATGACAGCTGAAAAACTGATTATATTCTATGTCACCTTGACAAACACATCTTTTGATAATATTGTTACTTTGTAAGAGGTACCATGGCTAGACATGCCCACAATAGTCAATTTTCATATTGCATGTTAGGAAAGTATAAAGCTCATCCTGATGAAATACAAGAGCATTCATCAGAGTGAAATAAGCATAATTATTATCCAATGTTTAAATATCAGTGAACTAATGAAGCTAAATTAACATCCCTGGAATATACATTTAGTAAATAATACAATCAGTAACAAGCAGAGAAAAGGTGTCTGAATTTTCAAGGAATTGCCTGCTTCTTTGAAATGCATTTTATATAGTTTTAAATGTATTTAAATACTGAATGGAAGTAGTTGAGAAATATAACGAATAACATGATTTAATGTGTAAATAGTACATATTTGTAAGGAATGTTGCTTGCTGTGTAACTCAAAAATAATTGAACATATAGTTTCACTGGTAAAAATATCCTATAGAGGATGTTTCATACCAAAGCTCTATTTCTTAAACTCTCATCTTTACTTTTTCAAGTAAATGCAGTGCTAATGATGTCCTTTTTGCAACAAACTCTAAGTATGGTTTAAAATATTAAGGAAAATAATTTCATTTTTGTCCATATGCTGTTTGAATTTTATAATCAAAACAAAAATATTTAACACATTTCCTGTTTTTCATCACCCAAACAGGAGAATTTTAGAATATTGTTCATTTATATTATATACTATGTAAATAATGCTATTTTAATATTAGTTAAATACTTTGGTGTTTGACTTTATTATTTTATAAAAGTTAAAAAGGAAAAGAATTGATTTTATTTTACTGAATGAATATACATGCTATCTTATAAAAATCTAATATTGAGCAACATTTTTACTTAATAGAATTGAATTACTTCTTTTTTCATATGCAAGTTCAAATAATACAAAAATTTAGTTTAGGGACAGATCTGCTATGCCAGCTCTTGCTATGAGAAAATGTCCTATGAGATGCAAAATACGTTTTGCTTATCTCAACATGGCAAGTGTTACCACTATTGATGACCCCAAATAATTATTCTATCAGCTAAATGTTTTTATATTCAAATAAGACATTTACAAAATTGCTACTGGCTTGCTGTGTGACCTGGAGCCATTCACTTAACCTCTCTGTTTCTTGATAGTAATCAGATTAAGATTAATCATCCATGCATGCTTTCCTGGCATAGAGAGAAAATGAGAGAGAACCTGTAAATCAAATTAGGTGTTAAAATATGTCACACACATTCAAAGTATTATGTAAAATGTAATCATATACAGTAATGCCTATCAACATTTGAATTAAATAAGCTTAGATAGTTAAAAGTGGTTTTATAAGAAAATTAGAAGTTAAAGTAAAGCAAGAGTTACCCCAATTGACAATCCATAGTAAATCGTTAGAGGGAAAAAGAGAATTGGAGAATAAGCTTTTATTTAAAATCGAATGCAATTTTCCTACATTAAAAATCTTAGTTTTCTTAGAATGACATTATATTCCTTTAGGAAAAAAAATCCACTGTTCCTCAAATAACTATTTTGATTGGTCAAGCCATTATTTCTAATCCTTTGGCTCCATTGGGGAATCAAGATTTCTGACTTCTAGTCTTAGCTCAGGAGCAATATAATTATCTGTGCCTTGATGAATTCAGCTACACAGTTTGAACCTCACTTTCCCCATATGAAAAATGAAAGGGAAGCTTAGGGCAAATGACTTCTAGGAGTAAATTCAGAATTAGCATTTTATGATTTATAATCATTCAAACTATTATTATAGCCTTGTCAATTCTACCTGAACACACACACACACACACACACACACACACACACACACACACAAACAGAGGTTTAAAAATAAGAAACAGATTACAAACTGACATTTTGGGTTATATTCAAGATGATACAAGGTTCTATACACATAGTCCCTTCAAGAGATAGAAGAATAACTTAATTTGTAAGATGTCTGTTAGAGACATATCTGTCCAGGTTATTTTGAAGAGTGAATTTTGGGTGAATATTTTAAGTTTGATTTCACTGTGGATGACAGTCCTGTTCTTTATGGAAAATACTTAGGTTTACTATTACAGACCAAGGCCATAAGGTAAGTTGTTTAATTTGTCTAATTTAGCACTTTTATATTATTTTTGTCCTTGAATTTTACCAATTCCATTTAGAATGGAAGTCTAGTCCTTGGATCAATCAAAGTTTAACCCTAACATGCCCAAATTTCAAATATGTTTTCTTTGCTTTTGAATTGCAAGTGCCTGCATAATTTATATGTCTTCCATTGTTAGATCTCCTTCAAGTTTATTGTTTTCCAAGTACTCCTTTTTATTTAATATAGGATTTTTATGATCAGCTGCATTCATCTGTTAGAGTACTACTGCCTTTCTTGACCATATGTGCATTCTTAATAAGTTGCTTGTGGCCAGTCAATCATGAACCATTTATAATTTAAGCCATTTATAATTTAAGCTCTACCCACATACCAAAGATTTGACTGTTATTCATGTGCTCCTTTATCTGCTTTCACTTGCAAAGTAACCATCATTCGCTCCACCAGAAGCAATCACCCACCATCTGTCAATCTGAGACTCACTTGTCTCTGAAACTGAAGCTGGTGTTTGTATATTGCAGGTATTATGAGCACCTCACATCTGACACCTTTCTATCCCTTCTCTATTCGTTTTTTTCTATTGTTAACAAGCATCCTTTATGATGTTTTCTATGCTTCCTGACTTGTCTTCTACGTAGGTATTTTCAGCATGACTACATTTTTGAAAGAAAAGTGGTGTCATCATATTCACCTTGTCATTAAGTATATCTGAAAGCAATGGGAACTTTGCCAGAATGAGAATACAGCAGTAATTCATTGTAAAGGATTTTTTCCAGTATTATATGAAGAGACTGGGCATGTTAATTAGATACAATAATTAAGATTATATGAATTAATTAATTGTTGAAAAAAAGTTATTTTTACCTTGAAAACTAATGATATTTTTGCTGTCTGTAACCCTCTAGTATTGCACTCACATGAATCTTCTAGACGAAAAACAGAAATAAGTAAATCTCAACATGAAATATACTCCTGTTTTCTGTATGTTAATATGTGAGTGTATGTAGCTAGAAATAAATATCAAATTCAATGAGACAATGTGGTTAGTTTAACCTGTTTCTGATTAGCTTAAAAATGGTATTATTTGAGACAAGCCTTCATGTAAAATGGAGGTGGGGAGCCTCTAATATAGACCACATCTAAGCAGTTGATAATGTACCTAAATCTCAAATGAGATATATATTTTGTTTGGTCTTAAAATTTACAATATAGAATAGATCTTTGCCTTCTTTAAGTAGGAGCAACGGGTAAAATGGTAACTCTACCACCATGTCTTACCACACACAGTGAGTTAATAAAAATGTTCACTGAAATACTTTTTTGTTCCACAATTTTCATATAAAATACTTCTCTATTTTTCATTTTCAAGACCACTACCAATTTCCCAGAAAGAACTGTGAAAGACTTAATGAGACATTTATCTGCTCTGTGTATTTTATATTTAGCTGATAATATAATGAGGCCAAGGTACTGGAATGAAACATCCCTAACATTTCACATAATTTTCCACTTCCTCTCCACCATTTTTGGTATTTCGGCAGGACATTTTAACTTTTTGCTGTTTTGAACTTTACCATCACTACCAATAATCACTATGTCAGATGCAGCATCCAGCTAAATCTTATCCTGAAAAATACCTTTCTTTTTATCGTTAAGTACATTATTAAGATGATCGAAATCTAATAAACAAGGCAAGATATTGAGATTTATTTTCTTATAATGCCACATGAAATGTTTTTACTGACTCTAATGCTGCCTCCTCATGCACACTATAAAATTATATCACAAAAATCAGACTTTCTTATGGTTCTACAAGTCTTTTATAATTTTATATGCATGTGTCTCTATCTCTCTTGCTCTCTCTCAAATGTATAATCACCCGCTGATAATCATGTAAAAATGTAAAGTACTTTCATTTGGCATCTTATATTCTCCAAACACATGAAAGTATTTATTACATGTGGTACCACTTGAAAAGCAACATGTTAAACAAGAGGCCCACAAAATTCTTAGCAATTTTCTTCTCCTTTAAATATTTTCACATTACTTTAAAAGGAAAAATTTAAAAATTATGGAAAAAATATCTATACACTCTCTTAAACATTTTTTCTCCTCTGAGATATATATCTTATTCTGTTTTCCTTCTTATTTCATATGACATCATTCTGCAACCAAATATTGACATATGACTTCTATTGTAATAGAAAGAAATTTGTTCTCTTTTCTATACTTTGCCAAAATAAGAAGGGAAATACATGTGAAATTTCTGTACAAATTTAAAACACCTCTCAAATAAAGTTTTTATTGGTTCATTTATTTTTAAGAGGTGGCTTAACTTGGCAAAACATGTAGAAAATCAAGTACAGAATTAAGCCCTAAAATGTGCTTCTGGAACAAGTTACTCCTTTTCTGTTTCAGTTTTCCAATCAATAAAATGGGAGATTATAATAATAAGCAAACCACATTCCTCACAGGATTGCTGTGAGTTTGGAGGTGAAATAGTAAATTTGGCAGTGTATTATAAGCTGTGAACCACTGTGTATACATAAGGAATCATTTTGCTTTTATTTGTAGCAAAGTAATTTATATGCTCAGTTGAAGTCTGCACAATGAAGAATTAAGAAATATGACATATAGAAAAATTAGCATCAAAATACAGCCTTCATTTGATCTTTTCCTATTTTAATTTTTAGAGAGTTCTATAAATTAACAGTAAAAATTTAAAAGTATAGATTGATATATTTTCTAAGATTAAGAAAAATTTGTTATGGTATTGCATGAATACTGTTTTGAATAGGATACACAAAAGAGATTAAGTAGAATTTTATCCAATTCAAAAAATATGCAGAAAATGCAATCATATTTACTATCGAAATTTCATGGTTCCCAGATCCAAACACTCTCTTGTTTCCTGATTCAGCATGGAAATCTAATGCTTTCCTTTTCTTGGTTGATTTTGAGATACAATCGAATGCACAGAATACATTAGAATACATTTGCAATTTAATTCAAAGATTACCTTTTTTGTATTTGGGCACAAATGTCCAGAGACACTAAAAAAAATGCTGAGAAAGCAAAAATGGGAAAACTAAAGTTTTCATTAAATATTATGGGATAAAATAGCAATTGGAGTACTCATTTACCTCATGTTTTTAGGGTTATTTATTGCAAATAAAGTATGTGATGCAAGAGTTAAAGAAGAAGAAACTATTAGAACTTGGTTCTACAGTCAAGTACAGAGGAAAATCATTATATATCAAGAATAGAATTTTATTCTTAGAAGAAAAAAAGAATAGTCCCAGGACAGCAGAGAGGGGAAATTCTGCATTATGTTCATGAAGCTCTGAGCAGAGGCCTCCAGGGAAAAGAGAAAACTCCGCAGAGATTGTCAACATTGAGTTGGCCCAAAATGACACAGGACACAGAATATGGACAAAAAATGTTTAAAATGTGCTCAGGTAAATTCTCCTCTGCCAAAATGAAATTCAAGTATGAAGAATCAATTCCCCAACGGACAATGTTACAAATTGATTTTTAGGACCCCTTCCAACTGTACATAAATAGAAAAGTGCATGTTAGTAGTTGAAGATGGATTTTTCCAATTGTATTGGGAACTTCTCTATGAATAGAAGCACATCAGTGGAAACTGTCAGTGAATAAACTGCACAGGAATATTCCAGATTGACATTAAAAGGTCATAAAGAACCTTAGCAAAGTTCCTCTGACAAGTTCTGAACAAATTATAAATATGTAGATAGTATAAAGCACCCAAATTAATTTTAATTATCGCTACATCAGCTTATTCAGTAAGCTTGTGCTTTCAAGATAAAACAATTGAGTGATTAAGATAAATCTGAAACTTTTTTGCAATAAACTAATTACTCTTTGGGTTAATTTTTTGGCATTTTACTTAAAAGAGTCAGCCAACTAATAATAGCATAATTCTGTTTAATGTACAGTAACTTACAGAGTCTTAATTTCACTTTTCTGGTTTTTTCACCCTTTTACCACTTTAATTTCTTCTTCTGGCTAACAACTGTGAAGTGGTCAAAAGGAGGAAAGCACAGAGGAAGAAGCCACGGGGTGTAGATAATCCACAAACAGGCTAATTGGTCCCTGGGTAATTGCTGACTCTCTTCGCCAGCCATGCAACTGAGATTTCCCAGAGAATGAAAATATTGTATTTGTCTCTCTTTAGATTTTGTTTTCAAGAATGAAAGTACTAATCGTATGGGTTTAAATATTTGATCAGAATCTTTAATCTATATCTGCTTTCTAAATATTCGTACATTGTCATTGTCTGCCTTACCCGGCAGTTTATTTTCATTCACTTGTAACTGAACAAAATCGTAGCTAATAAAGCACCAGAAACTGGACTAGAAATCATCAATTTGACTCTGTCCCTATGTTTCTTCTTTCTGTGTATTGGGATTCTGACTCATCTCTGTCGAGGACGAGCTGTTATGACTTTCCTCAATTATTTTATCATCATTTGATAAGGGGTTTTCATTTCCTAAGTAAGATTAGACTGCAACATACAGGTATTTATGCATTCACCAAAACAATTAATAGATGCCTATTTCATGAGAGGTATTGTGCTTGATCATGGAAGAAACACAAGCGATGACTAAATCACAATTCTTGCTTTAAGGAACTAATACTCTAGTAAGGGGGGAAAATTTTGAAAACAAATAACTGGAATGAGAAATCTTATAATTACTACTTAAAAATGTGAAAACACAATACCATGGCTGTTAAGAGAAAACTTCAACTTGGGGAAGTGGATGAAAGAATGTTTTATTGAGAAAATTGTATTTTATTTGGGCCTACAAAGACCATGAGAATTTTGACAGGCTGGGATGTCACAAATATTGGGAAATTACAAGGAATGGAAAGGAGACTATAAGCCACGGAGTTGGAAGCACTGGGAATATTTGGGGAACTGTGCATAGTGTTGTTTGGTTGAAGCCCTCAGTATATGTAAACGAGTTGTTGAACACAGGTCGAAAGGCAAGCTGGAGCTTTGAAATTCAGGGAGAACGTGATTTAATAGTGAATATTTTTGAGCAGAGCAGTTCTTTAGAAATATTTAGCTCGATACCATATGCGGTATTAATAAAAAACAGAGATCCCAGGTAGGCAAGGCCAGTAAGAAAGCTGCTTTCAGTGATCTTTTTGAAAGGCCATTGGAAACAGAGGTAGGATGGTAGTGACAGAAATGTAAAAACGGAATAGATATAAAATATATTGTAACTATAAGAGACACATTTCTTGAAGTGTGAACAGATATGTTTCCTGAGTAGAGAGACAATCAATAAATATTAATATGTCAAGTTGGTTGAGTGTAGAATGATGGTTCTATTAAATGAAATAAGGAAAACCAAAGAAGAATGTTTATGTAAAGTAATATGTAATTGTACATGCTGAGTATGAAGAACCAGTAATTAGCCAATTGTTCACTGAAATATGTATACTTGGGTCTCTGGAAGGATTTTTGAGATTGGAAAAAATAACTTTGTTCAAACTATAAAAGTGGACGAATTAATCAAAAATACGTAGATGAAGATCAAGGATATAGTCTTAGAATAATGCTATAATTTGAAAGTTAGAGAAGAAAATATGGCCCATAAATTAAATAGAGAAAGAGTGGTCTCGGCATCAAAGAGAAAACAAGTAGTAAATGTTCCTAGAAACAAAAAAAAGGAAAGAAAAAAGATGTTTAAATGTGCTGGGTGTGGCAGAAAGGTAAAGGAGCTAAAGGAACAATGACAACAACATTCACATTCCCACGATGTTGGAATAAGCAATGGCAAATTTAACCTCTAAATTCCAACCTACATATGTATGGCTAATAATGTTTAGTATCAAAACAAAGGTGTGTTCAAATGTCAGCCTTGGTGCTAGGAAAGTATTGATGCTATTAATGGAAATGTGGATGTGGAAAAACTGCTAAATATTAACATGAAACCTCTTTGTCTTTAGTGAGTACAAAATATCAACTATATATGATGATTAAAATTTGCTATTGCTTGTTATGCACTAGAAAAATCCCTCTGAAAGTTACCTGCAGTCATAGCATACGACATACATTTCTTTTACTGTAACCCAATAAATCATTACATTATTTCACATCCCCATTTGAATTCCTAGGACACTGATCTGATATTTAATGCATCTAAGTTCAAGATAGGTTATTGCAAGCCTGTTCCCTGTAAATATATTTTTGGTGCATCTGTGCAACCTGAGGTGGAAGCTAGGGGTTAAGAGTGGAGCGTGGCACACAGGACTTATTTACAGGACTTATCATGCAGGCTCTGAATGCAGAAGGACTAGAGGTAACATAAGTTCGAAACTTTAGTTTAATATTGACTTGATTCTACAGTTTCCCTGGTTTAGAGGAGTCCAGAAAATAGAAAGATTCTAATGGCTCATAAAGGTTTAGAAATGATAAAGATATCCGGGGCCTTTTAGACAGAGACCATTTTGGGGCTATATTGTATTTTCCTAGATAACCATAATAAATATATGTTTTAGTAGTTTATAAATACTAGAAATGATTTTGTATTTCCGATCTACTAAACAGAGATAAATGAAGAACTGTGTTTTCTGCTTGGGTATAGGTAACAGTATGAGGACACAAAATATAATTTAACTATTTTTTTCTGAATTTTAAAGAAAGATACATACCTAGCTATTTTGACTTCGAAATTTTTCACTGTTGATTTCCCACCTAACAACTCTCCCTTTGAAGCACTATCCACAAGTCTGCACTTGAAGGAGCATAATTCACTTAAGAGGTTATTTGTTAGCCATGAACACATTAACTTGATTGCAACAAAGAGAAACTACACATGATAGAATTAATTTCCAAGAAGCTATGCAGCAAAGCCATGGACTATGAAGACTAAAGGTATCCATATGTACTCCTAGTTTCCTATTATGCCTCTCAGTTGTAGCCTTCAGAGTTTTATGCTCACACTCACTATTCTCAAACACAATTGACGTTGGAGCTCATGACTAGCTCTCATTTTCCCCTCAACACTTAACATCCTTGATAAATTATAGCAGCTAAGATTTACTGAGTATATTCTGAGTGTCAGGCAGTCTTGTGAGCATTAAAAAAAAATATTTAATTTTCAAAATAACCACAAGTAATAAAGAGTCTGACTCCATTTTTTTTTTTTTTTTTTTGAGACGCAGGTCTGTCTCTTGCTCAGGCTGGTTTCGAATTCCTGAGTTCAAATGATCCACCCGCCTCGGCCTCCGAGAGTGCTAGGATTACAGGTGTGAGCCACCGCACCTGGCCTCTATTTTTGGTATTTGAGTGCTGATCGCTCTGAAACCCCACACCTCATCTCCTCTTCTGCCCCACATTTGATCAAGCTGAGAAGAAAGCAAAGACTTTCTTATGAAACTCTCTTCTTGGAGTTTACTCAAGATGTCCAAGGATTCACACCTAAGAGTGCATGGAGTCTCCATTTCAACTCAGTCTGGTTGCACTGATCAGGCCTTGACTGCTACACTAATCTGCCTCTCTAATTTCATCCAATGGAAAAGATTCTCAGATAAACACCAATAATCTTGATATTACACCTGAACAAATTAAAATATGTTAGGACAGAAAATGAATAATGTGAGCTTAGAGGTTTGGTAGTGACATTACAAGAACAAAATGTTCTTGGTGCTCTTAATACCTATATTTTATAATTAGCATTCTTCACAGGTGTGAGATATTTGTGAATAATTTAGCTTTCAATAATAAAAAATACATAAAATATTTTAGAGGTTCAAGTGACTTTCACCTATTGCTATTAGCTGTCAATTTAAATTAATTGCATTAATTTAGTTGTCTTGATTACCTTTAAGTGTACAACTACCTGTGCTTAAATTTATTTTTATAATCTAATAATTTAAGTCACCTGAGTCAAAAAATTTCAGGGACATAGGGTTCAGGCATAGAAGATTTTTTTCTTGCTTTCTGCTCTAGCCACTCATCTTCAACTGTCAACACAATCCAATCTTTGCCAGCACTGTTAGAATTGACATTGGAATCTGCAGCAGTATTTGTCTTAATCCAATATTTGTCTCATTCCCAGTTCTTACTCTCAGTATTTACCTTATTCCCGAGTGTTTTAATTTTTGTATTTGTTATATGCCTTTTCTTCTCCCAAAGACTCATCTTATCAGGTTTTCTCTCATTGCATCTGTAAATGACGGCGCAGCGTATGCATGTGTAATGCAGGACATTGCGAAGTTCCAAATAATGACTAGATGAGCTCAGCAGGTGAATTCCAAATTACTAAGCCACTGCTCTCAACTTTCATGAGTTTAAGCAATCATTTTGTATGGGCTGGATGTCAGGCCTGGAGGAAAATTGTAACTATTCATAGGTAGTTGGTTATTGCAGCTTCAAATTCAGTCTTCCTTCCTTCCTTATTTCCTTTCTTCCTTCATTCCTTTCTTTTCCTTTTTCTCCTTCCAAATAAAAAAAAATATTTGCAAGATAAATCTTATACTGTATTATTTAAATTATGTTAATATAGACCGAGAGAAGGGGAAACACTTTTCACAGCTTTTACAGTTAGAATCAACTAATAGAATGGCAAGATATAAAAAAAAATATATTATTTTATTTAATATAATACAATAAAAGCAACAATATTAGGTTTATCATATTAGGTTTATCATGACAATAAAATTAAATAGTAGTCTTCATGGCATAGGACTTTTCATCATGATTTATGCGAAAGAATTGAGTAATTTTGATAAATATACTTTAATGAATACTAAAACTCAAAATAATTTAGTAAATTTGTTCTTACTTTACAAATTGAATTTAATTTCCCTCTCAAGAAATAATTGAAAATCACTTTTAATTAGCATAAATAAATGTACCTGGTGTGTGTGTGTGCGTGCCTGTGTAAACAAATTTTTTTATAGCTTGATGGGAATGATACAATTAAGTAGAACAAAATGATGTAAGAATGAAAGAGTTGAATACTGGTGTGAGTTTATTTTTTGATAGTCTTAGAAATGTACACAGGGAAAAAAGGAAGATGAAATCTGAATATCTAATAAAGGTTATGGGTCTTTCTTCCATTGAAAATAAATAGTGTGACTCATGACAGATATATAAAGTCAAAATCTACTTGGTGAAAAGTAATAAAGTGATTTTTAAAAGATATTTTATACTTTAGTAAAAAATTGAATGGGTCTAGTTAAGCTAAGTTTAAACAACATTGCTGACAGCATAAAAATAAGAGCAAGGAGCTATTTTACCTTTCACTAGTGGCGAAAAGATGATGGGAACACAATCTGGAAGACCAAAGCCCACCCTGAATTGTCCTTCCAAAACCCTATGGTGAATCACTTAGATTTTCTATGTCCCCTAACAGAATCTTCTTGCTAAATAAGCTTCCAATAACTCCTTCTCCATCCTCATTTTCAGATGATGTACTTCAGTGATAAAACTGAACCAAATACAAAAGACCACTCACCAATTTATCCTTCTAAGCTGTTTAGTGCAAGCAAGTATGCTTTTCCAAGAATTCTTAAATATTTGCATGTTTTAGGGCTATGTCTTCTTCCACTCAGCCTGTGACTAGAAAAAGGAATAGGGAGAAATACAGATAATAATCTCTGGAAAATAGGGTTGATAGGAAGAGGCATATTAAAACACTTTTGGGGTTGGAGAATGAGGAAAAACACTAAACGATTTACTAAAATGTCAAATGTTGGAGATGGAGGATCTGCAATGTGCAAGGCCAACTCAAGATGATGTGTGGCACTTGCAATGTTCCTGAAGATGAGAGACCAGCAGTTGTCGGTAATTATTATGAAAACTCTGTATTTCATTTAGCACACTTCTGGCTCCAACAAGTGTTACTTTCACCAACAGTTGGGAAGCTATATTAGGAAGTAATCACCAGATTTTTGGATTGTGGTCTCTATCAGCTAAAACAAATTTTGGAGTATGGTCTATAAACGTTATTATTCATCACTATATTAAACACATATTTACACTATAAAACATACAAAAATGAAATATGAAAGGGAGTAGAGAAACTATGCATGACTGTTTGCTTTCCAATGTGTTATCTTTCTGTCATCATGTCTTTCCACCCCAGGAATGTGCATACGTGACTCTGGAGAGTGCTAATCCAGGGTCACCAAACTACAGACTGAATGCCAAATCTGGCCTGCCACTTGATTTTTGTATGGTTCGTGAGCTGAGAATGCTTTTTACATTTTACAGTGACTAGGAACAAATCAAAATAAAAATATGGTTTGAGACGCATGAAAATTATGTGAAACTTTTCATTAAAGTTTTGTTGATACACAGTTACATTCATTTATTTGTTGTCTATGGCAACTTTTCAGCAACAATGACAAAAATGAGTAGCTGTGACAGAGACAGTGAGGCCATAAAGCCTTAACTATTGACTGTATGACTCTTTACAACAAAAGTTTCCAGACCCCTGATTTAGAGGTTAATGCTACGAGCCATGGAAATCTCTCCCCTTCAGATCATACAAGCTGCTTTTGCATTCAAGACCTATCTCTTCATCAAATTAATACACCTTTTTGTTTTCTCACTGTTCTTTACTATATTCTGGAATTGACACTCAATCCAGACGATTCAAAGCTTCAGAAAGTGCTTATTTTCATACAAAATTGGTGTTTACCTTGAACAAAAATATACAAAATGAGCCCAGAACAACTAGAAACTTTCATTGGTTTTCCATGTCTCCTTCCCAAAAGTTACCCACATTTTTCACTCTCCTTGTCTGTGCTTCTTTCGTTCACTTATCAACTCATCTCCTTCAGAGAACTTGACCTACAGTGATGGACTTCCTTGCTGTCTTTCCCTCTTTGTTTTTGATCAATGGGTAACAGGAAAAGATTGGACAAATGGATAAGGTATGTACTATCTAGTTTCATCTGTAAGCTGGCTACATCCATACCTTAGGTCTGAGAATATGGAGATATAAGGCAGCCTTGTAGTTCAACATTTCTGTATATATGTTTGTTTAAAATCCACAAATGCACATTTTAATTTTATAGTAGATTATTTTTAATCTTGCACCAAACTTAACTTTTTAAAGAATCTATTCTGTGGTATTAATAAATGTTTACTAGTTTTCTATTTATTTGAGACTGGAAAGAGCTGTTCCTGAAACAAAGCCTCCACAAAATGGAAAGAGGTAAATATTAATATTTAGAATTTGTATTTCCTTTATAGCTTACAAAATGTCAAATTTTTTTCTTTTATAATCTTTTTCTGGACTTCTCTTCCGTTTTAAAATGATTCTCACTTTTCTCTGTATCAAAAATCAATACACAAAACACTAGAACTTTTATGGACATGTATAAATTATATTTGCATATTATTATCCATATCACTCTCTTGTTATATTTTACATATTCAAAAAGATAATAAAAAGATGGGGAAATATAATGGGTTAGAAAATGAATTGGTTTACAAATACACTTTATATTCTATGAATGCAACACTGCTGATCAATGTAAGGGGCTTCTCCCACCTTTCCTTCCATGAAAAAGAATATGCCCTTGAGAGATAACACACTAGGTTGTAAACAGTTCTGCTAACTATGAATTGCTATGTATGCTCAACTACAGGGTAAGAAAGAGCCTAGCCTAAGATTTCTATTATATATTATATATCACTACTTAGAATAGAGATTTTCTTCTTGGAATAGAATTTTTCTTCAATTGGCTAAAAAAGTCATAAATTCCATGTAGCCTTCTGCAGTACCATCTGGGAAGGGAATTAACAATCTGGAAAGATAGTCTGTGGTGGAATCCTTTGTATTTCACTGCTGGTGGACAGCACAGATCAGCTGCATTTTAACAGATGTGCAAAATATTTTGAAAGTTGACTATTATGCTTCCATGGATTCAGATGAAAAAAGGTACCAAGTGTGATTTAAAAGACCAAAGATGAAAAATATAAATTCTTTACCTCCAATTTTTGTTCCAGTTTTTCATAGGATAGCACATATCCACAATAGATTGGTAAAATATATTCACATTACTGGAGACATTGACATGTTGATAAGATAATGAATAATATTTGTAGTAGTTGTGAAATACCTACAAGAAAGTCATGATCCAAGAAGGTGACAGCTAAAATATGGAGCTCATTTTTAAAATTATAAGTAGTAAATGACCTAAAATTATCTTTTTAAAAAGCCAGGATATATTAGAAGAAAGTAAACCTGTTTAACGCAACCATTGCAAGCAGTGTTTTCTTTTTTTGTTTTTTTTTTTTTAATTTCAAAAAATTATGGGGAAACAAAAGTTTTTAGTAGCATTTTTTTTTTTTGTTATTCTTTATCCCAATAACCAGAAAGTTTTAATTTTAACCCATAGGTAGTTTTTGCCTGTTCCCTCCTCAACCCTCCCCCATGATTGATTTCCATTGAGTTTTACTTCCATCTGTGCACATGTGGGCTCATCGATTAGTTCCAGTTTAATAGCGAGTACATGTGGTGTTTGTCCATTCTTTGGATATTCACATAGGATAATGGTCTCCAGTTCTTTCCAAATTGTTGCAAAAAGCCTTAATTCATCCTTTTTCATGGCTGAGTAGTATTCCATAGTGTGTATATATATATATATATATATATATATATATATATATATACCACATTTTGTTAATCCACTCATGAATTGATGGGCATTTAAGTTGTTTCCTTCGAAATAAGGTATCACAAGAATAGAAAAACAAGCACCATATGTACTTGCCATCAAATTGGTACTAACTGATCAACACTACGGTGCTCACATGGAAGTAATATTCATTGGGTGCCAGTCAGGTGAGGTGGTGGCGGTCGGGGATAAACTCACAACTAATGGATGCGGTGCACACTGTATGGGGGAAGAGCATGCTTGTAGCCCTGGCTTGGGCGACACAAAGGCATTATATGTAACCAAAATGTTTGTACGCCCATAATATTCTAAAATAAATATTAAAAAAATTTTAAAAACCTATAGACCAATATCCCTTGTGAATATCGGTACAAAGGTCCTCAATGAAATACTAGCAAACTTTCTCAATTTTATTTCTTCTAATTTGCAATAAAATTTTGAACCAATAAAGCCTTTTTTCTTAAATATTTGAAAAAATTCAATTGTTAAATCATCCGAACATAATTTACTTACTTTCTTTATACAAAGTATGGAAAGATTTATAATAAGTGATTCAATTACCTTAACAGATGCCTAAGTGTTCCAGTTTTTTACATCTGTTTGTTGCTAAGTTGTGCTTTCAAGGAACATGTCCATTTTATGCAAGTATCAAATTTATTGATAAAAAATTGTTTAGAACATCTTATAATCTTTTAAAATTATCATTGAATCTTTAGTGATTTCCCCCTTTCCTTCTTAATATTGCTAATTCATTTTTTCTCTCATTTTTTTCTTATTATTAAGCTTGCTAGTTATATATCGTATTTTAAAAGACAGCTTTTAGAGATGTAAAGAACATTGGAAACCAAGAAGAGGGGAGGGTAAGAGAGGAATGAGGGATAAAAACTTGCCTATTGGGTACAATGAGCATTATTCTAGTGACTGGCACACTGGCACACTGAAAGCCCTGACTACAGCATTATACAATGTATCCATGTAACAAAAACATTTGTAACCTTTTAATATTTTGAAATGAAAAAAATCTTTTACATAGACTTTTTGAAATTATATTTTCTTAAATACCTATCTTGACTTTTTTTTTATTTGAATGTTTCAGTTTTGATTTATTTCTTTTTGAGTTTACTTTTGTTCTTTTCCCAGCTTTTCTAAAATGTCCATTTTAATTATTTACTCATTTTTAATATGTTTGATATTTAGGACAATAAATATGAAATGCCTGATTTCAAATCAAAAGTTTAGTTTATTATATCTAAAACAAAAAACAGTTCAAATAAACAAAGTATGCACCTAAACTATCAACACAGTTTTGCGAACTTAACGGTAGCTTGTTGATGCCAGCAGCAAAGAAGCCTGGAGAGCCAGTGGCGATGAAATCATGAAAGGAGTTTTCCACAGCTTGTTGAGAATTGAATCTTTTTCCTTGCAAGAATTGGTCCAAAGCCTGGAAGAAGTGGTGGTCAGTTGGTGCAAAGTCTGGTAAATATGGTGGATGACAGAATATTTCCAATTCCAGCATCTGTAGTTTAAGCAGCATTGTTTGTGAGACATGTGGTTCAGTGTTGTCTTGAAAGAGGATTGGCCTGTTGTCCCTATTGATCAATATTGGCTGCTTAATCACAGGATCCTTATCATTTTGTCTGATTGGTTGCAGCAGACATCTGCTGTATGGATTGACCAGGTTCCATGAACCTGTAGTAGATAATACCACCAGCTCTGGACCACCAAACAGACACCATTTGCTTTTTTTGATGAATATTCAGTTTTTGACTGTGTTTGGTGCTTCATCTTTACCCAGCCATTGTGTCTAATACTTGCGATTGTCAAAAAGAATTTATTTTTCATCACACATAACAATATGGTGTAGAAATGGTTCACCTTTATGTTGTGACAGCAAAGAAAGGCAAACCTTGAGACAATTTTTCTTCTCAGGCGTGTTTAATTTGTGCGTTACCCATCTATCCAGCTTCTTTACCTTACCTATTTGTTTCAAATGGTCCAATATTGTTAGAATAGTAATGCCGAATCTTGCTGCTAATTCAGATGTAGGTTTAGATGGATTTGCTTCCACTACAGCTTTCAGCTCGTCATTATCCACCTTAGTCTTAGGGTCACTCACGTGGCTCATTTTCAAGATTAAAATCACCAGACTGGAACTTCTCAAACCATCAGTGAGCCATGTGTTCATTAGCCAAATCCTTCCCAAAAACTTCATTGATATTTTGAGCTATCTGTGCTATGCTGCTTCCACAACAGAACTCATATTCGAAAATAACACGAATTTTTGACTTATCCGTGGTTTCACAAAAATCGCTCCAAAAATTTTTTTGAAAGATAATCACAAGCCAAACTGTGTGTTTGAAAGACTAAGGATGTACCATCACAATAAATATAAGTCGAAAAATGTCAAAATGAAGTATCAGAGTTATCAACTGTCACATAGTACTTAAGGAAATTGGACATTTCATACTTAATAACCTAATATTATATTTACTACTGTGAATTTTTCTTGAACCACTTCTTTGGCTGTGTTTCATAAATGTTATGATATTATTTTTGTTATTTTTATTTTATCAAAAATCTATAATTTCATATGATATTTGCCCCTGATTACAAACTGATTAATTATATGCTTTTAAATTTACAAATGGAAGGAATTTTTTGTCTTATTACTGTTTTATTATGTTCTAATGTGGTTTGTTTATTTGCATTGTTATCAGAGAAGAGCTTTTGTATTTTTAATATTTTTACCAGTGTGAAATTGTAGAGGATAAACAGTTATTCTCTAATAAGTATCATTGCTCAAACACCTCTTTATCTAAATGAAGTTTAAATCACGGATATGCACAGATATGATCTTCTCTTTTTTTCTTTTTTCTGAATCTCTTTTGGAATGGAGAAAGGTGTTAGACTACCATGATCATTGCTTTTTAGTTTATCTATCTTTCAAGTTCTTTTGGATCTTGCTATTAAGTTTGCTGCTTTCTTATTACATCTATAAATATTATTAGTAGACACTGTATTTTGATTTTCACTTTTGGCATTTCATCTTCTTTTGTCTTATTTAATTTTTCCTTCCTTCCTTCCTTTTATCCTCCTCTTCTTTCTCTCTCTTTCCCTCTCTTTCTCCTTCCATCTACCTGAATGATTCTGGTTTTGTTTCATTTGTGTTTCCCGGTATGTCTTTGTCCAACTTTTCATTTTTATTCATTCTCAATCTCCTTTCCTTATGAGAAACTTCTGCATTCAACAGAATTGAGTTTTTCTTTCAGCCAATCTGAACATTTTATTCTTTTAATTGTGAAGATAGACCACTTACGTTAATGAAATGACTCATATAATGGTCTTCATTTGGTCATATTCCTATATGTAAAATATAATGAAAATTTTAAATATATAAATAATTTATAATTAATATACTACCAAATACTTTCATGATATGTTTATTTTCTAGTATATATTTCATATTTCAGAAGATTTGCATTTTCTCAAGTGGTAAATTTATATGATACCTTTAGAGTTCCCATTTAGGAAAATATATGTTCTTCAATTCTATGCTCTAAGTAAACATCGAAGGAATAATAAAAGATCATTTTTATAGGGATTAACATATATAAAATATTATATTATTACATTTGATCTTAGTCAAAGGCTGAGAAGTGATGCATATTATTATATTATTATATTCTTTTCTGATCCATAGCCAGACATGTTATCCATTGCGTGACTGATATTATATTTCTTTCTATAAAAATATTTTATAATTATTTTCTACTGGGATTAATAATTATAATTACTAATTACCTTTTCTTTTCCCTTCCTTCCCTCTTTCCAGCATTTAGTTTACTTTCAGGTAACATTATATATATGAGTCACTCTCATAGGGGTTATTTTACTTTTATGTACTCTTATCATCTATCCTGACTTTTTTGCTAGTTTTAGTATACTTATTTTTTCATTACATATGACATTTGCATAGTATTCTGCCATATTTTTCCTTATTATTTACTGTTATATATTAATATTTATTAAATATATTCTATACTCACCACCAGAACAGGTCAAAAGTATTTCTATGATTTTTTTTGTATTCAAAATAAAGAGTTTACTTGAAATTGGAGATCTCTGAAATACAGTATTAACGAAGTAAAAAATTTTAAGAGTTAATAACAATTTCAAAAATCATATCCCCAAAGTTAGTTTCTTTTAGCTATTATAAGTGCTTCTAGTTAAGACTTTCTTAAGCAATTTAATCTTTAGAAAAACTGGTCTCTTCTATTCCTGTTTTTCTCCAATTCTAGTGTCTTGAATAATTAATCCTTTCCTCTGGATATATCAATAGTTTATGAAATGTAGAAACATATAAACTTTTTTGCAAGATTTTAGATAGCCAATATTAATAATAAATAAAATATGGAAACCTAGAAAAATGTTGGTCCTCCATTTAATAAAGAGAATAAAGACAATTTTTAATTTGCATAAAAAGAATATGCAAACCTAGAAAAATGTTGGTACTCTGTTTTTTCTTCAAAAAGAAAGTAAAAAAGGATAAGGATGGACACCAGGTCTAGAAAATTAGGTCATTTAAGGTCAGAAAGATCAACAGTTGAATATTTCCTTGGAACATGCAAATAAGACAGCTGGATTGAATAAGGCACTTCCCATTTTTTTTCTGAACAAGGAAAACAGAAAAAGACAAAGGAAAAGAGAAAAGCTCATTCAAGACAAAACATGTAAATCTGGGATATTTTTAGAGGCAGACAAACCATTTACACAGAAGATGGAAGTATAGGAATGCATTGTTTAATTCAGAGAGTTTTAGATGAAAGCAAAGCATGAATATGAAGGTAGTATGCATATATTAAGCTCATTCTGAATAAACAAGAGATTGGAAGTAAAATTCACATTACCAGAGATTATTTACTTGGATGCCTTTTGGCAACAAATGTTTTTGCCAATGAATTGCATTATCTTCAATGCCGTCTCTTCATTGGCAACCAATATATCGTTTTAATTTAGTTTTAGTAGCAACTCTCAGGGATATATGTGCCAAGGAGAGCATCATAATGAGAAAGTTAAAAGAAGCAAGTTGCATCATAAAAGTGAAAAAATCATTAACTTTTTCTGTTAGTTTAATTGGGGCTTAAATGGGTTCTCAAACTTTAAAACAGTGTTTCTTTTCAAGAACTATAATTTTAACAGTTGAAGAAACTGCTGCTCTTTCAGTTTCTATGATTATTTTTTAAAAAAGCAAAAGGTGACATTAAAAACCAATTAAAACCTAATAAAAATTCTCCAGTTTAATTTTAGTCCATTTGGATACTTTGGTTTTTAGAAAAAAAACAAATGAAAAAATGAAATAGATAATTGAAATAAAACTCTTTGAAGTATTACATAAATGAAAGGGGTAAAGTATTTTATTTTATCACTTACTATATCAATATCTCACATGTTCCCATAGCATAAGTTTTTGGTTTCCCTCAAAGGTGATCATTGACTATATCAAATCCTGAGCTATTTATTATTTGAATTGGAATTTTAAAAGAAAGCTCAGCTAATGTTACCAACACTGTTGTTATATCTGGACAAAATATTCACCTTAGGAAGTCATCATGATGGTTCTAATATCTCTCTCAGGCAGTACACACAATTTTGCATGTTCATACCATCATTCTCACCATAAATAACACAGGTTGATAATCCAGGCAGAAGGAAATGGAAGATGAAGTTAAAATAAATATTCCTCATCTACTATTCTTCCAATGTGGTACCATTTAACTTCTCCATAGACAGTAATGCCTATCATTGACATTTCAGAAGGGAACTAAAAACATTGTAAACCATTTTCTGAGGTAAGAAATTATGGTATCCAAACAATGCTTCAGTCTAAGAAGGAAAGGCTGGCGACTTCAACATAAAATAAAGCTCATCATAAAACATGCTTCCACCTTTCTGTTACAGAACACATGTGAAAGTCGGCTGAGAAGAAATTCAGGGTCTCTTTGTAAGATCCTCCAATTTCTTTAGGCTGTTCCTGTGGCGACATAATAAAATATAATTCAACATGAAGGTACAACAAGTGATGGTGTAATGACAAAAATAAATATGCATTAACTGTTAAAAAATCACCAATTATACCTTTCAAGTCATTTGCAATACTGACAACTTTGAATTCTATTTTAATAAAGTACATTGTAATTTAAATAATGGAACCATAACAATCTCATGTTTAGTATTTCTATCCTTAGGAAAGCTTTAAAAATGTGCTTACTTCTCCCTATAAAGTAGTTGTGGAATATACTGAGGGTGTTGGGGATAATTAAAGATTTCAAATGGAAAAAATAAGAATTTTACCCAGCTATTGATAATGCTAATGAGCATGTTAAAAATTCCTCAGGAGTTGCGTTTTTATTTAGAATGTGAGTGTGTGTGTGTGTGTGTGTGTGTGCGTGTGTGTATGTTTTCAGCAATTTCTGAAGATGGCAAATCTACATTTTGGGGTCTGTCAGATTTTCTATCCAATAGAATTGTTGAAAAGTACATTTTCATTGTTCAATTTGCTACTCCAGGCCAAGATAATGTGACACTTAAAGTGTGATATGATAAATTAATTGATTTCTCCACATCACCAGGCACAAAGATGTTTCTTTTATGTTTATGGAAGCAATGTAAGGGTCCTGGGAACAGATAGGATTGCAAAAGTATTCATCAAGCTTTTCTTCAGCAATAAGTTTCCACAGGAAACAAATATTCCTGAGTCTTTTACACATCACAAAATTATACTGTTTATTTCATTTTTGACAGGCAGTGCCTGAGGTATTTAGATATGGAAAATTGTGGAATCTATCATGGATAGGAAATGATAGGGCCAACTGATCTCACTCAAAATGCTCTTTCCATATAAATTAAAATTCCCAGCTTATTTATTTGAATAGAAATTTTATTTAGTTTTTTTTTAATATTTTCAATGAATATTCTTTGTTCAAAAGAACAGTCTGATGCCATCACTAATTATTTATCAACAGAAGAATAATCTCTGGGAAACTTCAATAAATATTGTGCCTAATCTTTTAAATGAGTAGGTCAAATTATTTGCAATCTACAGTAACATAAAATTTTTTAAGAAGTAGTCAAAGCCCCCTTTAGCTGACAGGCTGCCGAGCTATAACTGGCAGAGTGAGTACAGAGAGATTCAATGTGAAAAGTAGAAGATAATGTGCTCACACACTAATGGGCATTGAACTAGACATAGGCTCATTTTTCACATCATGTCATCTGCAAGGTTTGAATAAAAAGTAATGGCCAGAATGAGCCTGGCTCTATCTCAGACATTATCATTTGCCTCCTCAGTTTTATTTGTGTTGACTTGTACAGTCTAAAAAGATGACAGTCTCTGGGCCTCTGGATCACTCAGAGTGATAATACACAGCACATTACACTGTTGGTGACAGGTTCTGTTCTCCTGGATGGCATATGAAAGGAACGCATCTCTTTCCGTCATTTCAAATGCTATAAACTGACAGAATAAAGAATCTTGCGGAGGGGACATCACAAACCCTGTCTGTTATGATTTTATAAGATAAACTGGAGTTTCTAGAGTATCTTGTTCAGGAAATTAGTGTCAGTCAAACTTTAGTGTTTTTTTTTTTTTTAAGAGATAAATAGCAGACTCTAGAAAAGTAGCCTTGCTTTATTTCATACAGCAAAACTGCCAAAAACTGTATGTCTAAGCCCGAGAAAAACTACGGTTGTCCTCTTTAAAAAGATAGCTCCTGGATTACCTAGAAATCACCGGCCAGATTGTGTGAAAGAATAAATCAGGAGTTTTAAATATTTTGGAAGGTTCATTTTTATGCTAAATTGCTAACTTAATGTCCTGTTGAACTATAAACATGCCAAGACTATAATGTTTTTTTCTTGGTACATTTATTCAAGGTTTTATCTTCTTTCTCTTTATTTCAGTAACTATTCCTGAATTGATTTACAGTAGTTTGAAATTTAAGTGAAGACACCACAAAAATATCACTAAGGTAGATAATAGTATGCAGAGTTTTATTAATTTATCCTAAACTGAGTAGCATGTGGATTCCTTACTCTTACGTTTTTTAAAGCATTATAGTGTCATAAAAATTTACAGGTACTTGAATCATAATCTGCCAATTGTCATAGCTTTTTCCCATGTAATTTCAAGTTCTTCTATTATAATAAACGTTCCTCGCATGACTTAAGTTTAAGTGATTATTTAACTGAGATTTGCTCATTGTACTTTTCTGTCCATTTCCATGTTTGAAACTTTTTATTGTCACAGTGAATAGAAATGAATGTCAAAGATGTTTAAGGTGTAAATTTATAAATGGTCCTTTCTACACATTTTTTATTATGAACTCATTAAAAAATTTATTTTACTCTAGAATTTGACCACAGAATTGTATTTTAACTATAACATAGGTTTGATGATTCAGTTTGACTTGGTACTAAACCATTAGAAATGTTTTAAAAATCAAAGATTAAGTGTAACAACACTTATGATTAAATAAGGAAATGGTGATAAAGAAATAATGAGGATTTATTTCAAATGCCTTTCTTGTATCTCTGTGGATGCCTTATCAATCATTAATAATTATGCATCCTACTGGTTTAAAATGTAAATCTAGTTTCCTCTTTGAAAATTAAAAGTGGTACAAAGCCCTTAGTTAGAAAAAAAATGAACATTTCTTTTAATATTTTTCACACAAAACAAGCAAAAAGTATGGTTTATTATCCTACAGATGAACTTTTAGAATTTCCTGGGACTTGAAAGATTGATTGGAAATTCCCTGAATTGCAAGTGCTGAATTATCTGAACACCCAACAAACACCCAGGCATTTGTTGAGAATGTCTCTTACCTTCCCTCAGGGCATTTTCATTTATATAAGGGATCCAGACACCTACCATGCACTCGCCATATCCAATACTAACTGTATAGTCACACTCTTAAGTTGCTTTATGGAGGACATGGAGAAATAAAAATAGAGGGTTCACCAAGTGTTTTATAGCATTAATTTGCAGTGGAATTACCTTAGTGTTTTTTTTTTTTTAAGGTTCACTCAATTATTGCCCAATCATGAATTTTAGAGCTAGCATCAATCTGCAAATTATTCTCCAACCTGGAGATCTTCACTTGTTCCCTTCTTCAAGGTAGCTTTAAGACTTGAACATTGTCTGTATTCAACTCCTTACATTGTATCATGTAGCTTGATGCTCTTTTTATAGACCATTTCCTGCTCTGTGTTCTTACCTGATGTGCTTCTGATTATTCTATTCAGAAAATGAACAAATACCCCAATTTCTTGATTTGTTTTGTTCTGCATAAGCAGCTAACACACCCTGAGAGCTGATGTCTTGAGGATAGTCAAGGAACTGTCTTCTTTAATGAAGTTAGTCCTTCTGTGGTGAGTTTTGTTGGTCTTTCACCCCCAAAGATTCATCTCAGCTTTGGAATTAGGCATTCAACAGACAGTATTTATAATATGCCATGTTACTTTAACATAATCAATGCTGTTAACCTAGCAACAGCAATAGTTTAAATAATAATAAAAAGTAATATCACACGTCATTTCCTGAATACCCACATGTCTGATAAATCTTTCTTAGTGGAAAATAGAAATGAGTGAGATTTTTAAGAAATAAATCTCAATATTATTAATGTATACAACATAGAACTACTTCAAGTGCATAACCTTTTATTATATATGTAGGAAAAATAGAAGCATTGAAGCATTTCAAATTATTTACTTAATTAGTGTACAGAAAAGTATATGTAATAGGATCATTTTAAAAAATTGTTTCAAATAAACATCTGTCTGTACAAAAAAAGGAGAATGATCTGTAGCCCCTAAGAGACATCTACAAATGCACAGTGTTCTAAATCAAGCAATGGTGTGGTTGATCACATGATAGCACAGGGACGTGGAAAACGCAGTCACTTGCTGAGGCTTAGTGTAAAAGTCATTTTCGCTCTTGGAGACGGGAATTGCTGCCCAAACCCATTAGGCTTCCACCTCATGTCCTTATACTTACTTCTGCCTTTCTTTGTTCAGGTCTTATCCCTTAGGGTCGATGTTGAACTCGCCTCCCAGAACAAGTAAGCCTCTTCCTTGTAGTCTGCCCATGGAGTCGTCAGGTTAAGGGTGTATCTGCTCCATTCCTGATAAACGCCAGTTTTATCTGGCTCATTTCCTTTGTGTGCTTCTCAGTTAGATAGCAGGGTGAGGATATATAAAATCTTGTATTCTCCATGTCCCTTTTATTTTGGAAAGCTTTTGAGAGCTTAACATTTCCCTGTTTCTTGTTGTTCAGACCATTCCCTTCTGAATCCGTTTACGAGTGGCCTCTTGCCTCCTACCGCAAATCCAGGCTTCCTCTTGTCATCTTCAAGGAACCCACCTCTATCTTGCCTTGCTGCCCTTGTACACACTGCCCTAGCTGTCACTTTTATCTGTGGTCAATTTTAGCCATGCAGAGTAGATTCATTATAACAGTTAAGCAGGAAATCAAATTATACCAAACTACTTGGGATTAAAAAGAATGGAGTTCAAAATTCTCCATTCTAAAGAGCTAACAAATATTTACCAAAACTTTAGTAACTTATTACGATATTAAAATCTTCCTATGCTTGGATACAAACATTTATGTGTGTGCGTATGTGTATGTAAGGTCAACCAATTGGCCTTAGATTATAGAGAATTTTTATTTAAAATTGTGTATGAATTTAAAACAACCACTAAAGTGATATGTCCCAAATCCTTTAGTTTTCTTCCCATTCCCTAGTAGACAATTAAGTCTCCTTTTATATGCTACTTACAAATATTCCTCTAGTCTCTGCACAAAGGCTTTCAACCATTTTTGTCTTTGAAGACTCATTCTGCTTTTAAGAAGTTCTAGTTAAAGAAAGTTTTCCCTTGACTGGAACTGAAATTTGCTCCTCAGTAATGTTCAATTTTGGGATCTTCCTCTTGCCTCTTTGATCATACAAATCATGGCTAAATACACTTTCACATGCAGTCCTTCAAATATTTTAAAATATAGATTGTGTTTAGTCTGCATTCTCTAGGATAAATAATCCTGTTTATTAAACGAAGCATTATACAATATTTTTGGAGTCTTTTCACAATCCTTCTTTGTGTCCTCTAATTGTGTTTATTAAAATCTCTCTCAGACTGTGGTATCCACAACTGAGTAGATGAATGACCTGGACACATCACGCTGATTGCAAAGCCAAACTGTCAGTGTGATTTTTACATGAGTTAATTCTAGGCACGCCTTCTTTATTCTATCCTTGTAAATTTGGATTTTTCAGACCTAAGAGCAAGATAACTTTACATTAACCACTATCAAATTTTAACCTTACAGATTTGTCTATTTATTTTTTGCCTTTCAAAATTTTTAGTTCAACATTTTCTATATCCCTTCCAACCTTATGTCATTCACAAATATGACTGATATGCTTGTCCGAATGCTCATCAAAGTTCTTAAAGCAGTCTAGCAAAATTTAAAATTTGATTATATTACAAACCTGGAAAGTCAATCAAGATGACAAGATTTGATTAATCTAAAGGATCATGAAGTATCGATATTTCTATTTTTAGCTGTGATGATAGGGAAACTTTGCTATAATACCATATTTAGATCTTTCAAAATAGTAACCTTGTGCATGTTAGTAATTATTAGATTTATTTTCCTATTTAATTTTGATCTTTAAAAAGTTTGTAAAGGAAGACATAATTTTAAACAGCATCTGACTTCTCTCTCCAAAGAAGTTATTAATATGTTCAAATATTTCCAAAGGATTCTATTGAAATAGGTAATATTCTTAAAGCTTCTTCTAAATAACCCCTGTGGTACTGTGGTACAGAGAATATCAGCCCAACAGGCCAAAGTAATCACCCAAGTAGTCTTTTTTTTTTTTTTTTTTTTTTTAGACAGAGTCTCACCCTGTTGCCCAACCTCAAACTCCTGGGCTCAAGCAATCCAACTGCCTCAGCCTCCAGAGTAGCTGGAACTACAGGTATGTACCACCATGCCCAGTTAATTTTTTCTATATATTTTTACTTGTCTAGCTAATTTCTTTCTATTTTTTTAGTAGAGACGGTGTCTCGCTCTTGCTCAGGCTAGTGTCGAACTCCTGAGCTCAAACAATCCACCCTCCTCAGCCTCCCAGGTAGTCTTGTAAGAGGGAAATATAATATAATAGTACTGATTTAAAAGTAAGAATTTCCAGACAAATAATTTATTAAAATTTATAGTTGTAATTTGTGTCTTTGTCTAATTTCAAGTGTTTCATTTTCATCATTACCTACTTCTCTGGGAAATATTTCTATCACCAGGCCGAGTGCTATCTATACCATATTGAATTACATCACCTTTTCCCTCTGATGTGAGTATCACAAACTAAGGTGAGAATAGGTAGCTCTACATAAACAAACACAGACATTCCATTAAATATTTACCTGTGGCTTTGCGTGCATTATCTCATGTCCTATCAAGATTCCTTAGCTATAAACTAATGATATGTTCCCTCTTTCAAGGGAATTTTTTGAGTTAATGAACATGCAGCGAGCAATTTAAGGATCAAACATACTGGGCAAAAGACTAAATTTTTATTATAGTGGATACTCGCAGCCTTATGTAATCTGCCAGTCTAAACCATGTGCTGCTTTGGCACATGCCTTACCGAAAATAGCAGACCAGTTTGTGAGCTGGCACAGTCTCAACATAGCAGATGGACATGCAACGAAATAACTAGCAAAGAGACCTTGTTTCAACATCAAATATGTTTCCTTAGGGCCAGATTCTTGGGCAAAGTTGTTTTAGCGATCCTGCTGCAACGAAGGTAAGGTGGTATATTTCCTTTGCCTTTAGCCTTCACCATTTCTATCTATTTCAGGAAGTTAATTTAGGCATTCACCCATTTCAGATATTGCAATATTCATATTTAAAAGTGTCTTGGACCCTTTTAGTTTGAAATTTTGAAACACCAGCAAAGAATGAGGCTTAAAGAATACTTGGATTGCTATTTTATGAGAAGCTACAGTTATCTGACCATTTGAGAAAAAAAACGAGAGATTTATTGTACACTCTATCATGATACTTTTCACTCAAAGTTTTGAAATCTTACAGTGTCACAAAGGAATGATGTTAACTGAGTTCTTTACTAACTCAGAATATTCCAGATATTATTAACTAGCTCCTTAGAAAAGTAATACATCCACATGGCAAGTTAAAGAGTAGAAATATCAAAATTAATGGGAACCTCAAGTAATTTTCAGCTATTGTCAAATATTACAACAGTTACAATAAGAGAAATCTGTGCTAAAACCTATCTCTTCAGGGATAAATGCATACCTTAAAATTAGTGGTATAGTGCACATATTAAGTAAATAAATAAATATAAATTATTTAAATGATCTATAGTATGATCTGAATCTATTTTGTTCAATAATAAGTTTTAATGTAAAATTTGTCATGGGTATAAATTTTGTTTCAATTCCTGGATGCATCATAAAACCATCATGATTTGGAGGCTTTGTGAGAATTAAATTATGAACAAAAACAAAAGTAATACATGCATATGGTAAAAAGGCAATCAGACTTCGAAAAGTACAAGTACTCCGCCTCCTGGAAAATCACTAGTGCCTTTCTGAATATGTAACTACTTAATAATTTGATGTATATTCTTTCAGCAACATCTGATATGTGTGTTTTAAAATTTGTATTCTTATTCAATATGTTTGTATATTTTACATAATATCTCCTAGAACTCTGTATATGACACATGTGCATCTACTTTATTTTTAATAGCTTTATATTATTATATAAAACAATCATAATTTATCTAAACAGTCCCTCATTAGTGGCCATTTTAAAATCTGCTAAGGGTCTCATTACTGATCATTTTCTGAAATTTCTTGGATATTGTCATATATTTATTCCCCTAGGTGAACCCCAGTGTCATTTTGTCAGGTACCCTCTAAGGAAAAAGGCTGATGGAATTTTAATTAGTATTGAGTAGAATTTATGGACTTAACTGAAGGAAAATTATAATAATATATCTCTTTATCAAAAAGCTTGATCTTTCTTCTTATTCATTCAAGACTATTAGTAACTCTCAATTGTATAATGTTTGCCATGCAATAGTGTAGATTTATAAAATTTTTAAAATAGATTTAGTACATTTCTGGTTAGATGTACTCTTGATTATTGTTATTATTATTGATACTAATATAATTAACAATATAACTTTTTCTTTTACTATATTTTAAGCTGCCATTATTGTATATAATAGGACAGTTACTTTTTATATTAATTAGCTACCCACTTACTTTTATTATTTGTTGATTACAGTTTATTCTCTTGAGTTTTCTTGCTTATATGGTCATGCCATATGCAAAATGTGTTACATTTTCATTTTCCTTTCAAATTTATATATTACTTATTTCTTTCTCTTCTCTAATTGCACTGGCTAGGTTTTCAGAATTATTGCTCGATACTTTTGAAATAATAAAGAAAGCATCTCTTTCATTTCTGTCCCTTAAATGAAAATATGTTTAACTTTAAACTGTTAAGCTAGGTGATGATTTTGGTTTGTAATAACTCTATCTCTACATTATTATGCAAAAATAAACCATTTATTCATAGAATAGTAAGAGTTTTTATTTATGTTTGTCTGTTTATTTGGGGAGGTAGATTTTATGGTTTATTCTTAATTATATTTTTTTTCTCACTCTTTCCATGTATTTCTCATCACATTGACTTTGGGCTGGGCCATGTTACTTGCTTTGATTAACGGTACATGGGTGCAGAAACTTTAAATGGGTTTGCATTGCTTCACCCAGTGCCTTCTCTTTGTCCTATACCATGGGAGCAGCATGCTGTAGATAGGTTATTCCTACAGCCCGTGTCCAGTTAGAAAACCCAGTCAGTGCAGCCCAGCTCAACTTGGCCTAGTAGAGCTCAGTCGAGTCCAGCCATATAACAACACACAGGACTCACATAATATGAGCAAGAAACAAGGTACCTAAATATGTATTTTTTCTTATCTAGAACTATTTTCAATTTTGCAAAGTGTCTTTGCTTGTATGTGAATTAATATACTATTTTAGTATGTTTTCTGAATAGAAATAACCTTTACATATCCGAAATTAAATCCACCTGCTCACACACAGAATGTGATTTGCTAAATTTTTTTGAATTTGGTATCATTTTAATAAGTGAAATTTGTCATTGATGTTTTTAGCTTGCCGGTTTGTCTATCAGTGCCAATTTAGAAGAACTTGGTTCTAAAAGTTATGTTTTGATTAGGCTTAAATAGTATTTTAATTTGTTTATTCACTTTTTACTTCAAAGAATTTACTAACAAAACAATCCTGACGTGGTTATTTATTAAATAGAAATTGCTTTGATTATGTTTCGTTATCATTTTTGTTTACCGATCTATTAGAAATTTATATATATTTTAATAAATACTCATATTTCAGTTAGGTTTTCAAGTTTATTTATATAATGTTTTAGAACCTGCTCTTTTATAATTCTTTCCTTTGGTTCTTCCTATATTTAGTTATTTCTTCATTTTTATTTTATAAGCTCTTGATAATTTATCCCTGCTTTCATTGTTATGCATATATTGTCTAATTTCTGTGAGTGGCCAAAGAAATAAATTTAAAATAGAAATTATATTAAATAATTCTCTTGATTAGTCATTGCTAGATAATTTCCATTAATACTGCCATTCCCATATCATGTAACTCACTTTTATTCACTCCGTTAAAACTGGCTTTCTTTCTGGCCCTGGAAAACATCAGTCTTATCTCTTCCTTGGGGTCTGTGCATTTGCTCTTTCCTCTACCTAGAAGTGTGCAACTAGGGTTGAGGTACACTGTCCTAGGTGTTCCTATACTGCCTACTATGTACTCTTAGATAACAATTCCAAAATTACCTGAGAAAGGTCTTCCTTGACCATATTGTGTCATGTACCTCTGTATTGTGAGTCCTCAACCTCAGTATAGGTTATATCAATTTTTTAGAACCAATTACTATCAAAAGATATTTTATCTATTTATTTATTTATTTATTTATGACCTGATTTCTTCTGCTAATATGTATTCTCCAAGTATTATTAACTTTTGTGACCCAAATGGCTTGAACAATAGCTGTAATTTAATTTAATAAAATGTACTCTCTTTTTTATTTCATTTAGTAAATTTGACACAATCTTTTTTATTAATATCATGATTTTTAAAATTTTATAGAATTTGAATGATGTATTTTTCCCACTGTACTTTATACCTGCGATCCCTAACCCCTGGGCCAGGACTTGTACTGGTCTGTGGCCTGTTAGAAACTGTGCCTCACAGCAGGAGTTGAGAGGCTGGCAAGCGAGCAAGCTTCATCTGTATTTACAGCCACTCCCCATAACTCACATCACTGTCTGCACTTTGTCTCCTGTCAGATCAGTGGTGGCATTAGATTGTCAGAGGAGTGCAAACCCTACTGTAAACTGCACGTGTGAGGGCATAGATTGCACACTCCTTATGAGAATCTAATGCCTGATGGTCTGAGGTGTAGCTGAGGTAGTGATTTACCAACAACTGGAACAACTGCATTTGTAGTTGGGGAGCAGCTGGGGAGCACCTGCAAATACAGATTATCATTAGCAGAGAGGTTTGACTGCACAATAAATATATGTGCTTAAATCATCCCCAAACCATCTTCCCCCAACCCCCAGTCCATGGAAAAGTTGTCTTCCATGAAATTGGTCCCTAGTGACAAAAAGGTTGGAGACTTCTACTTTATACCATGGTATCACTTTGTCTTAGGCATCTCTTATACATAGTACATAGTTGGCTATAGTTTCAACCATTCTTAAAACTAGGAAAAAGTATAAATTTTAGTTAATTATTTTTTGTCATATAGGTTATTTGTCTTTGTTTTCTTAGTATTTTACATCTTGTAATTTTCAAAAATAATAGATTAATATCATTTATGAGTTGGTGGGTTGCAAATAAGAAATCATCCAGTTTTTTGTGTGGAGAAAATCTTTAATGTAAATATAAGCATTGTAGAGAAAAATCACAAACAAACCAAAAAAGATTTTCAAATTCCAAATCAAGTTTAAGGGTTCCTATGAATGTATTAGGTTCTAGACATATTTTGTATTAAATAATAAGAGAATCATATTGGACAAAGAATTAGAACTGCAAAGATAAAATATATCTAACTTGCTCTTAAATGCAGATACAAGAAATGAATAGATGAATTAAAATTAAAGAAATAAGATTTTAACCTGATTCTGTAGTTGTATGAGCAGGCATGATGTTAGGGAAATGTCAAAGGAAGTTTTGGCGTATCTTAGGAATAGGCTTGTGAGTTTGTCACCACATAAAGTACACTCTTATCATTTGGTCCTCCACAAAAAAGTAGTGAACTTCATTGGGCTATACCCTAAGTAAAAGGATGGACATGAAAAGTATTCATTCTTCAGTATAACTGATAGATGTTTGTTTTTCCCTACTTAGTCTATTATTGAAATGTAATACCTGTTGTAAACATTGGTTTGTACTTCAGGTAGGTTTGAGTTTCAAATTTACTTCACTGACATATCTGAGAATCTTTCAACCAATACGTAAAGGTAAAATTTTTGCTCACATTAGTGACAAATTTGCTGTTCAATACAAATGCACTGTAAAATGTGAACTGTGGACTGCGGCTGGTTCATGAAGTGTTTGTTATTTATCAGTAACAAGATAAGTATAGAAATTGAGGGTATTAAAAATGATTATGGCAATTTATAGAGTAATTAATACAAATTTGTGCTAATTCTTTTAAAACCTTATACTTTTAATATCTGGTAATTTTATTTTTTCTAGTAATGCATTTTATTTTATTTAGAAAAGTATAAATCATGGTGAATTTAAAGAAAAAAATCATACTTTACTAATGGTATTTAGAGAAGCAGACACGTTCCATGCAAGATGGCAAACAATTCAATAGATAATTCTAGGAGTCCGTACAAATAAAAATAGTAGAATTAGACCTGTTAACATAATTTGTATGTTTAAGATGATCGAGTTTATAAAAGGGAGAATAAAATACAGAAAAATAGGAAATAACATTATAAAATAAAACATAGTTTGAACAAAAACTAAATAGAACTTCAAGAAATAAAAAAATAAATTAAAATGTAGTGAAAAGTTAGCTATTGGGTTAGACATAGTTGAACAGAGAATTAGTAAAATGAAAGAGTTTAAAAATTATTTTGAATATAGCATAGAGAGTAAAAGAGATAAACTATTAAAGGGAGTTTAAGAAAATGGCTAGCCAGAATGAATAGCCTGTATATAACTTTCAGCATTCCAAAAATAAAGAGAAGAATAAGGAGAATGATAATATTCAAAGAATTTCCCAACAGTATTGATGCATGAATTCTCAGAAGTGGAATGAACAGGAAGCCCTATGCAAAATATTTAAAATATTATAGGGTAAATTACTAAGAAGATGGGAGGCAGTCTTAAACACAACCAGAGATAAGAAGTAGGATTACATGTAACAGAATGACACTTAGGCTTATACATAACTTTTTAAGAGCAACATAAAAAGCCAAAAATTAATGAGGGGAAATATTTTTATTTAAGTGCTGAGAGAAAATATTTTTCATGCTTCAATGTAATATAGAGCTAATTTATTTATTTATTTATTTATTTTTTTTTTTTTAAGACAGAGTCTCACTTTGTTGCCCGGGCTAGAGTGAGTGCCGTGGCATCAGCCTAGCTCACAGCAACCTCAAACTCCTGGGCTCAAGCGATCCTCCTGCCTCAGCCTCCCAAGTAGCTGGGACTACAGGCATGTGCACCATACCCGGCTAATTTTTTCTATATATTTTTAGTTGTCCAATTAATTTCTTTCTAATTTTAGTAGAGACAGGGTCTCGCTCTTGCTCAGGCTGGTTTCGAACTCCTGAGCTCAAACAATCCACCCGCCTCGGCCTCCCAGAGAGCTAGGATTACACGCGTGAGCCACCGCGCCCGGCCTATTTATAGAATTTTAAAAGGTGATTTCTTGATTTTAATGTTATATATAATGCTTTCTTTCCTAAGATGCTTTTCTGGTGATTTTGTGTTTAAAAACTGAGGCTCTTTTGAGAAGTAAAATATAGCAAAGTATTTGTCTAGAAACATCCACAAGTATTCTTTGCAACAGCAGTCGTCTGCTAAAGCACAGAGTTTAATGTGTATTTCGAGCTTTGTTAAAGATCCATAGCTTGTAGCTTCTGTTGGGCTTGTAGCTTCCGCCAAGGTCGTCTTATTGAGCAGTGGAGTGGCTTCCCCAGTGCTGTGAACTCATTTTGGACTCAGTACAAGTTTGTTGTCTCAAATTACCTTTACCTTGGAACATCTTGAATTAAAATTTTTGAGTGTTTTTAATTCTCTAGGATGCTTCTGCATTACAGATTTAGGGGGTGCGTTTTAGATGTTTTGGCACCAGCGCCGTTTGCCACACCCCCGAGCTGCCAGGGTTTCCCACCAGATCCGGACACCCCTCTGTGCGTGGAAGCAGTCCCAGAGCGCTGTCTGTTTCTGTCTCTGCTCCCGATAGTTTGTGCGGTCCTGTGTGTGGGCCCTGCCGTAGCCCTGTGTGCCTGTGAACTCACTGGGTCCTCAGGCAGTGGCCCGGCGGGCTGCGTGTCCACGTGGCGCACCCCTCCCGTCCTCCCTCCAGTCAGTCTCTCCTTGCGTCTTTGGGGATAGAGGGAAGAGCCAGCGAGATGGGGCTCTCATGGCGGTGTCTAGTGACGCAGCTATCCGCCTATCGAGCCGTCACATGAGCAGATGCCCGGGGGCAGCTGTGATGGAGGAAGGCAGATGAAGACCCCGACTCAGGGCTGAGGGCGGGCCGCTCTGGCGAGGCCGGTCCGTGCAGCGGCTCTGCTCCTCGCGTGCGTCCTGCCTACAGCCGCCCTGCCTGCGTGCGCTGGGCTCCTGCCCGTTTCTCTTCAGCCTGTCTGCTCAGGTTTTGGCCTCACTGTCCCTCTGAAATTGTTCTTCCAAGTCACTGGTGACTTGTCCGTTGTCAAGGTCAGTGGCCAGTATTTGTTCCTTTCCTACTTGGAGTCTCAGTAGGATTGACGGACAAGCCACCCTTTTCGATTCTGTAGGCCGTGCTAGACCGGTGTCCTGGCTCGGTCTCTGTGCACGCCCCACCCCGGGGTTTCACCAGGAGCCCTGCGGGCCCAGCCGAGGGCCACGCTCCCCTCCTATTCCAGGTGCTGGTGCCTTGGCCTCTGCCCTGAGCCCCGGGCTTTGTGTAGCATGGCCTGTTTGAGTTCTGGGTCCCTCCCCAGCTGCCTGCCCCTCCTGCTTCCCACAGTGGACGCTGGCTGGGGCCCCGCCGGGCAGTCTTTCTCTTCCTCTCGCCCTCCACTCACTATCTCGGCGAGGCCTGTCAGCTCTTCCCCTAAGTCTGTTCTGTCTGTCCCCTCTGGTGCCCCAGCCTGTGCCACAGTAGCCTCCTTGCCAGTTTTCCTAGGTCCAGACTTGTCCTTGCAGCCTGCCCTCCCTGTGGTCACCACAGAATCCTTTAGGGTGCGAATCCCGTCACGTAACCCCCAGCTGACTCCTCCAGGGACTCCTGTCACAAAGTGGGCAGTCCATTCCTTAGGAGAGAGTTCACATCCTGTCCCCTGGCCTGTTCCTCAGGCCCCTGGCTTGGTCTGCTGTGTCTCCTGCACCTTCTGTGCAGAGAGGTGTCCCGGGGTTCCTGAGGCTGCTGCCTGCTCCTTGTTCATTCCTTGGCCTAAATGTTGTCTCTTTGGAGAGGCCATCTCCCTCCCCTGTGCAGTTCTCTTCACGTCACCCTGTTTTGTGGGCACGTGAGATGGCCCGTTGTTTGCACCTGTGGAGTCCATGCCCTGCCAGGTACCGAAGCTTTTGGAGGCACAGGTGGCGCTGCTCTCTGTGGCTGCAGCTCCTGGGCATCCCCCGTGGCCTGTGCATGGGCAGGGGTGGTGTGGCAGAAAACTGGCTCATGTGGCTTCCATCCCCTTGGGCCTGCGTCCCGAGACGTGAGCAGCCCGGGCTGGGACAGTGGTCTCACGCTGTCATCAGTGTTTCTGGACCCTTCGGTTGTTCCGCTCCACGGTTTCACAGTGGGGCTTTCGTTCCTGGGCCTGCCTCCTTGGGTCTGCCCGTGCCTGGTGTTCCCACAGAAAGGCGGGGAGCAGGAAAGGGCGGTGTCTCTACCAGGAAAGCAACAAGAGGTTCAGGAAACCGCAAGCTTCCGTCATTGGCTGGAAGAGTGTTACACGGCCACCCTGGATACCTGCATGTCTGGACAGGGTCTGTGCTCTGTGAGGGTCTCCCATGGCCAGATCAGCAGGGAGCCCAAGGCTGCAAGTCCTGGGGCCTGATGCTGGCACAATGGGGGCGTTGGGATTCTTCACTGCTTCCAGTTCTGGGTCACTGAGACGGCCACGTACACTGTAGACAGGCGCTTGGAGATCAGGTGCAGGCTCCGGTTTGATAAAACTCACTAGAGAATGCAGCTGTCTGTGGCCAAGTGGGTTTGCTAATTCTTTATCCCAAATCAGACAGACTTCCTACCCAGGACAGGCCCCTTCCACGTGGCTGGAGAAGAGACCCGCACATGTTGGCCTGGGTAGGCCGAGCCCAAGAATTGAAGAGTGTGGACAGACACCCCCTTCTGCAGGGAAGAGCGAGTGAGCTGGATTCTCTCCAGGGGCAACAGCAGAGGCAGGGGGCAAGTGCCCCTGCCCGCTAAGGAAGGGCTTTGCTGTGTCTCCTAGCAGCGAAGTCTGGAAGCTGGGCGGTCTCCGCCAGGCACGTCGGCAGTGCTGGGCCTGCCTGTCTTCCTGCGGCCAGGGCTGGTGTCTGCGCCCTCCCTGTGTCCCTGCCCAGAGGCAGAGAAAGGGCAGCCCCTGCGCCTCCCGCCGTTCCCTTGCCTTTCCCTTCAGGGGCAGTGGTCCTGTCCCCAAAAGTGCCCCTGGCGGGCCATCCCTCTGGAAGGAGCTGCCAGTGATTCACCCGGTTCTTTGATCTGGGGGCAATCACACTGGAGAAGGACCCCAGGCGAGGTCACCCAGAAGAGCTCACGGGAGCCAAGGGAGCCTCTGGGAAAGCGGTTTGGGATTTGGGGGAACGGTCCTCTCTTTTCAAATGTTTCCACATGGTTTTCCCTTCAAGTTCAGTTTCTTTTTCCTGTGTTTTCTGCTGGGAATTAGATGTAGGGACGTGTTTCCCTGCTTCCTCAGCAGTGCTTCAGGTAAGAGCAAGGAGATTGGCCCTTTCGGTTCTTTAAAGAGCATTTTCCAGCGTGACATGGTCACATAGCGTTGCTTTGGTAGTGGAGAACAAAAGAGCAAATGCCAGAAAGGTAAGCTTTTGAGCTGTGCTCACGTCTGGTATGCACGCGAGGGGGCCAGAGTGCTCTTGGGCGGGGCCGGGTGCTCCCTCTCAGTTTGAGAACCACTCAGGAGGTACTCGGCCTGTATGACCCGGTGCAAGTATAGGGCCTCAGCCTCAGCAGAGAATCGTGTCTTAATTCTGGAAGTGGGACCGCTGTGGTTGGGGTAGGAATGCAAAGCTGGGGTCGGAAGGGTCGCCGTGGAGCAGGCTGGTGAGCAGATGCCAAGGGGCTGCTATGCAGGTCGGAGTGATGGACGTGGGCTGGTGGGGACTTCAGACGTGCGGGGCGTTGTGTGGGACACCTGGCTCCCGGGCTGTGCGGCGAGATGGACGGAGCGGGAGGGCAGGCCAAGAGGGTGCTCAGGCACGCTGACCTGGCAGCCCTGAGGGGAGAGCTCAGGGGGCAGCTGGGTGGAGCCCTTGCTTTTGTCCTCTCCCCTTAGCCTGTCCCACGTGGCCCTCTGGGCCAGCCTGCCAGGTAGTCACACACTTACCTCTCCAGGCTGATGTCGCACAGGTGTTGCAAACTGAGCATCCGAAACTAGCACTTTATTTTCCTAGCCTTCCTTTTCACAGCAAACGTCACCAACACCCACCCGGTTGCTGGAAACCTGGCAGTTTTCCCAGCGCTCACTGTCACATCCAGTCCCTGAGCATACATTGTGCCTGCTGTCCCCGTGTTCACCCGCACCCAGGTGCCCGCCGCTCCGTTCTCCTTGCTGCCTAGCAGCTGCAAGCCACGGCCATCTTTCCTTGGGCCTCTGTGGAAGCTGCCACAGGGCCCTGTACATGCCTCATCCTCTCGGTGCCTGCCACATGGTGGCCAGAGGTCATTCTTCCTCCTATGCCTGCAGACCTCAGGACCTGCCTTGGCTTCTGGAATAAACTAATCTCTCAGCCCGAGGCCGGGCTTGACCCAGCGCCGTCCTTCCCAACCTCCCTCAGACCGCTCTCTGCTCAGGTGCTACCCACGGCTTCCCGGAAGCTTCTTGCATGTGCTTCACTCGTTCCCACTGCATGGCTTTCTCTGCATGTCTTCCTCTGCCGGGGCCCCTCCTGCCTCTGTTCACCAGGTGACTGCTGCTGCCCCAGCACCACCCTGACACACCTGTGTGCACAGGTGTGCTCTGGGTTCTCGGTGGAGGGGCAGCCCAGGAAAGTGGTCGTGTACCTAGTCCCTGGAACCAGGCTGCTGAGTTCGAATCATTTGCCCCCCTGCCTCTTCCTATCTGTGTGATCACAGCACATGGCTTAACTTGCTGGGCCTCCATTTCCCCGTCTGCAAAATGGGAGTGCTCATACCTACCTCATTCCATTTAATCCCATGAGGATGAAATGACTATGTAAAGCGGTTATGGCAGTGTGGGGGATAGGTATTGGAGGCTGCTCTCGTTGGGTTATTTTGTCGCACACCCTGTTAGCTTCTTTAGAGCACTCACTTGTGCCTTTAATCTTATGTTTGTTCATTGTTCTCCTCTAGGGCAGAGACTTCTCTGGCATAAACTGGGCAAATGGCAGAGCTTTTCCTTGCCCTGCGCCCGCTGCCTTTGCCTTGGAATTGGAGATGAGGTTGGGTTATTCGTACTATTTTAGGTTTATACACCAGAGTCCTTCCCCGGAGACAGAAATGACCCTCAATACAGGGGCATGCTATTTCCTTAGCAAAACCAATGCCTCGGTGGTCTTTCCAGCAGGCAGGTGGAAGCTTGGGAGGTGAACTCGATAGATGTTTGGGATGGAAATTATGCCTTGGATCATAACCTGACAGGGATTCGTCTGTGTCTTCCCCCTGGGGGTTTCTCCTAAGGGTGCTGGTTGTACGTGCCTCCTTGAGAGAGGTGCTGGAGCCGGTGTCCAGGAAAGCATAATTTCCCGTGGGAGAGTAGCATTTTCATTATTCTTTTATGTCAAACGAAGCTATAATTGACCATCCTTTAATGCCAGTATAAACCTAACAGTTAAATTGGGATCTTTTTTAGATTGCTCTGTGAGCCTCTTTACAAATTAACTTACTGCTTGTTTGATGTCAAATAATACCGTATCATTTTAAGTTATGTAAATCAAAGCATAATCACTAAACACAGTGTGCAGTCAGAACAGGCAAGTGCCCACCATGTGAAGTGTTTGTTCACAAATGCTGTTCTTGAGATCGGCCCAGTCCAGTGCTTCTGGGAATTTACTCTCTGGACCGGGTCTGGGTTAGTGGGGCCCTGCGGCCCTCCCAGATGCTGGAGCGCTGGTGTGTGGTGAGAAGCAGCGCTTCAGAGAGGGTGTCCGCGCCTTGGTGGTAGTGTTAGGTTTACCTTCCGGAAGCTGCTTGAGGCCTAGTCCCAGGTTCTATCTAAAAAATATTTACTTATACAGGAAGTAGTCGAAATGTGGACTTGTAAAGCTAAAAACACGTGTATACAGACAGTATAAAATTTGTGTGACCTTAACACAGGCAGCTTCTAGTCTTCCCTTCTAAATACTTTTTCTCTCTCTCATGTTAAAGATTTTAAGATATGTTTTAAAAGGTCACCTTTAACACGGAAGTTTAAAAAGCAGCGCAGGAAGGTTATGTGAGGTTATATGGGTTTACACTTTGGAATCAGGCTGGAAATGAGAGCTGCGAGGTTCTTCTGCTGAGTGGGCTGTGTGGAGCAGAGGGGCGTGGGTTTGGGGCTGGCCCCTGGCAGTTATTGTCTCCAAGTCAAATGCAAAGACCCAGAGCAGCGATGGGTTCCCAGGAGAGCTCTGCAAGAGCTGCAAGTGGGGACCTGGTGCGTGGCCGCCAGCCCCGCTCTGCTGGGAAACACAGAGGCTGTTCACATACTACCCAATCATTTTTGACTTCATGAATTTAATGAAACAAAGTAAAGGTAAATATCTTCTTTTGATTCCCAAGGTAGTGGTGGGTACCTCAGTTCCTACACCCCATCTTTAACTCAGTAGGATGTCGCATCTCCCTTGAGTCTCTTCATGGAATCCCAGGAGGTGTAACCTTGGTGTCCGGATGCTGCAACCCAGTCCCTGTGGGATCCTCTGTTTTCTGGACCCAGTTCTGTCAGTGAAGTCAAGGAGCGGAGGCAGCGGCTGGCAGGCGCTGTGGCCGCGCTGGGGAGGCCAGGCCCGGCGTGGCCTGGACGCGGCTGGCGGGCGCCCCTACCCGAGGACGGGCCGCAGGGCCAGCGGGGCCAGCAGGACGAGGGGGCCTGGCGCGGGGCGTGGGCCGGGGGCGCGGAGCTCGATGCCGGGCAGGGTCTGGGTCACCGAGGAGTTGCCGCCCGGGGTCGGGGTCGCGGTGGGCGCGGTGGCCTCGGGCTCCGCGCGGGTCTGCAGGAGCAGGGTCAGCAGCAGCAGCAGCGCGGGCCGGGCCGCCATGGCCGTGCGCTCGGCGTCCCCTGGCTGGGGCGGCGGTCGCAGCAGCTGCCTGGGGCGTCTGTTCCGCGGGGTCGGCTGTGTCCGCTCTCGGAGTCCTGTCCAGCGAGGTCGGGGCAGCTGCACCTGGCCTAACCCCTGTCAGCGACTGTTAACGGTCGCCCGGGATGGGCGTGCGGGCCGCGTGCCCTCGTCTGCGCGCTGCGCGATCGGGGGCGGGGGTGGGGCGGCGAACTTTTCCTCCCAAGCGCACGCAGAGGTTTTGTTTTGAAAACCTTGCGATTATGATTACTTTTCCTTTAAGTGTACCTGTGATGTAACTAAAACCTTTTTAATGCTTCTGAAAAGTTTTGCTACCATATAACGCTTAACTTCCTGAATTGTACTGGAGTTCAAAGGGCACTGTGTTTCTCACTCTCTCACCCTTTTGCTTTGGGAGATTGTGATGAACTTCACCATCTTCAGAGCATTAAAATTTTTCTCCCCAAGCAGAAAGTGTGTGAAAATTTCCAGATAGTGTATACTAATATGCAAACATTTTGATTTTTTGGGTGCTGGGTATGTTAGCAAATCAGCCTTGCCGAAGGTTACGTGGAAAGGGCCTGCTACTTAGAACTGTGTAAGGGGACGATGGTAACAGAGGTGTGCGTGTTTTTGCTAGGCATGGCTTATTCTAAAGTGAGCATGTGTTGTCCTTATTTTTGTTCTAAATCAGAATTTTTAGTATTATCTTCCTTACTTTGATTTGCTGTCTACTTGTTATCCACACAAGGGTTTAAAATAATTTTTCATTTCTTGGAAATAATTATATAGGCAGCTCTAGCTTCCCCCGTCACACCACTGGAGCCGATCCTGACGGCACAGTCTGGTTGGGAGCGGGCCACTTCTTGAGAGCAGAGCTGGGTGCTGGTACTTAAAGGATGGAAATGGACTCCAGGTAGCAAAACCAGCTGCCTACCCCAAGGATGTAACTGCATGTTCCCTAAGACAGCATACAAAAAAGAGCGGGGGCTCCTGGGAGAAAAGGCTGATTCTAAGACTGGGTGAAAAATCCTCAAGATGAGCTCAGCACCTGCTAGTGGCGGGAGTGCTGAGAAACAACCTCCCCCATCCGTGGGGCGTCTGATGGACCCAGGAACCCACTGCGAGGCTCCCACTGGCCAACGCTGGAAGTTTCAGCAACAAAATAAAGTAGTATTGGATGATAGCCCAGAGCGTACCATAAAGATCCACGAGTCCACACGGACGTGAATAAACGACATGAATAAACGGGGAGAAGAGCAAAGCTCCCGCACAGGATTCCGAGTATCTCACGCAGGTGTGGCGTCTGCAGGGGGGGAGCGCAGCTCCCAGCCCTGACGTGTGGGCCGAGCACAGCGACCTCCTTCCGGGAGGATGGTGTGGAAAGGAGGTTGCTGTCCAGGAGATCCTGACAGACGCCAGCCTGACCAGGGCAGCGTCGCAGAGACGAGCTGTGTTGGCAGTGTGCGCCCTGAGACCAGGAGATGACAAGGGCAGGTCCCTGCGGGGGCTCCTCCCACGACCCTCCACCCACCTGCCCATGAGGAAAACATCAGACAGATGTTCACTTTGGTCGGTGAGGACCACTGCCATCTCCTTCCACCTGGGCTGCCGTCCTCACCTGTCTCCTTGTGGCTGGTGGCCTCGGGCCTCTTTGCAGTGTGGCTGAGAAGTTGCGCTGGTGTGGTTAGCTTGGGTTTAACAGGATCCACTTGTTTGTGCAGTAGTCGCTTCTGTGAAGAGTTTGGTGCTGTGCAGGTGTTGTAAGCTTGGACTCCGGAGTCCTATGCAGTCGGGGCCCGTGAAGGAGCAGGTCATTGCCCACTGCACTCATGTCACTGGGGGCCCCGGGATAGTGTTAATTCTAAGAAGAGGGAAGAGTCAAGTCAGTGGAGACACAGAGGGGTGGGGGCAAGGACAGGCCTCACCACAGCCTGGAGATGCTAGGAGTGGGGGGCAGGCCAAGCAGAACTGGAAGTGTTTCTCAAAGAGAGGGTTTTCAGCAAAGGTTTCAGATGAAACTCCTGTCATACTTGCTAGCAATAATCTAGAGCAGAGTTGAGGTGGTCCCTTTTGGCTGCATCAGACACACATGGTGTTGCAGGGGGACATCAGGAGTGGCAAGTGGGAGTTCTGGGGAGCAGGGTCATGCCCTGGCAGCTGGGGAGTGGCCCACGGGGCTGCAGATGCCACCTGCTGTCCTCGCGAGCCTCCCGGTAGCCTGCCTAGGAGGCCTCGCACAGAGCGCCGGCTCTGCATGCTCCTGGAGGTCTTTTTGGGGCGATTGCTGGCTGCAAGGGGTCTAGATTTTTATGAAATTAGTGCAGAGTCTGCATTTTTACCTTGGGGGAAATACTCGTACAGGAAGTACCCGGACTCTGAGCGCAGAGCGGGTAGCAGGGTGAGTGTGGAGATGGCGTGGCGGCATGTGAGTGAGGCTGTGCTGCCTCGGTGATTTTCTGTGCTGCTTCACATGCGTCACTGACCCTTTGTATTTTAATGTCTGACTGTGCAGTTCATGCCGTGGAGCCGTGCTTTCACTGGGCCGTGCAAGGATGATAAGGAGACCGAAGGCCTGGCTTCTCTGTCTCCTTCAGCTGCTCCTCACCGGTCCCCATCTGTTCCCTTTCGGCTGCGGCAGTTCTCAGATCACAATTAATTTGAGTGTATTTTAAATGAGACAACCCATAAAGGTTAGCCCTAAGGAAGTACTGAATTATTTTGAACGCTATAAAAATAAAAGCATTCTAACATTGTGTTGTTTTTATGCTCTGTAATAAATTTGCTTTGTACAGATGTGTATTTTTTTTTTTTTTTTTGAGAACGAGTCTCACTTTTTTGCCCTGGCTAGAGTGAGTGCCATGGCATCAGCCTAGCTCACAGCAACCTCAAACTCCTGGGCTCAAGCAATCCTACTGCCTCAGCCTCCCGAATAGCTGGGACTACAGGCATGTGCCACCATGCCCAGCTAATTTTTTC